>JAQIXG010005396.1:0-11508 GCA_034700105.1 Oconnorella tubifera | reverse complement strand
TCGATGCAAACCAGAGAAAGTATTTATAATTATACAATTTAATTGTTTTAAACTGAGTTTTATTTAATGTATTCAATTTTATTTACATGCTTCAGTAATAAGTAAAATTAATGCAGATATAAATTATGGTATTAGTTCATTCATTCACTCATATTTATATGTTAATACCATTACCAACACAATTATCCATACACACATCCATCCACACATCCATACACACATCCATCCATCTGTCAATACACCCATCTACCCACCTACCCACTCATCCACCCATTCACCCACCCATCCATACATCCACCCACCCACCTCCACCCACCCATCCATACATCCATCCATCTATTCATACCACCCATTCACCCATAATAAGTGGATGAATGATTGATCCACTCATTCATCCAATTATCTATTCACCCACCACCCCCCACCCCTCACTCACCCATCCATCCTACAGAATCTTCGAGATGATCTGCCGCTACTGTGAATCAAGCAGCTCTCTCATACCCGTCGCTTTCGTCCTCGGTTTCTACGTCTCCATAATCTGGTCCCGCTGGTGGGGTGCCCTCAATATGATCCCCTGGCCGGACCACATGGCCATGTTCGTCACGGCCAGTGTCCGGGGCCTCGACGAGCGGGGCCGACTGATGCGCCGGACGATGCTTCGCTACGTGTGTCTGGCCTATACGATAACTTTCGCGTCGATCAGTCCCCCGGTTAAAAAAAGATTCCCGACTTTTCAGCATTTTGTTGAAGCTGGTTTGTTTTTTAGCGATTTTTGTTGATTTTGTTGTTTATTGTATTTTTAGCTTCAGTTGTGAATTGATGGTATTTGTTATGTTTATTATGGCTGGATGGGTGGATGGATGGATGGATTGATGGATGGATGGATTGGTGGTGGATGGACGGAAGAATAAATGGATGAAAGAATGGATGAATGAATGATTGAATGAACGAATGAACGAACTAACGAATGACTGAATGAATGAATGAGTGAATGAATGCATAAATGAATGCATAAAGAAACGCGTTAATGAATGAATGAACTCCTGAGTGAATGAATAATCAAATAAATACAAAATTATCTTATAATATAAATAACTTAAGATATACCTATTTTATTAACAAAACTTTCAAATAATGTAAAATAAATATTAAATAATATTAAATATAAATATATAAAATATAGATATAAAATAAAATCTTACGTTTTTATATCTCAGGATTAATGACTGCCAACGAAAAATTGATTTTAGAAAAAATCAACACCCCCCACAACAAATTTTTTATCCCCCTGGCTTGGGCCACAACGCTAGTATTTAGGGCGCGGTCTGAGGGGCGCATTAGGGACGATTTTGCTGTCAAAACGCTCAACGATGTGAGACTCTCTCGTTTTTGTTCGCATTTTAGAAATTAGATAACTAGTTTTTATTTAATGGTTTTTTTATGATTTTAAATTATTATATTTAATGGGTTATGTTGATTAAATTAACAGACAGACAGAGAGACAGATAAACAGACAGACAGACAGATGGATTGACTGACCGATAAACTTAACTTGCTGCATCCTTTAGTAAGACTTTAGTACGTCTTCGACATCTTTCGTATAATACGATAATCCAGGCGTTAAACTTAGCCCTAACCCTAACCTTACTCGCTTTAAATTTAACTTTAGGAAATAAATGAAGTAAGACGCCATCTGGCGACACTTTTTGTATACGACATGGTCACTGTCCCCTTGGTTTACACTCAAGTCAGTTTAATTTATATTGATTAATTCTAATTTACATAGATTTACACGAGCTTGCTTGAAAATCGCAAAATCAAACACTTGCTGTCCATTTCTGTCTGGTTGATTTTATGCTGTCCATTTGTCCTAAATCGTTACTACGTTGCTGTCTGTTTGTTTTTATGCTGTAACAATAGTTATCTGTTTTCTTCTGGTTATTACAATAGCTGTCGTAATGTTTGTCTGCACAGCTGTCTGCTTGTCTGCATATCTGTCTGTCTGCATATCTGTCTGTCTGCATAACTGTCTGTCTGCATAGCTGTCTGTCTGCATAGCTGTCTGTCTGTCTTCAGATCGTCACTATAGCTGTCGGTTTATCTGTATAGCTGTCTGTCTGTCTGTATAGCTGTCTGTCTGTCTTCAGGTCGTCACTATAGCTGTCTGTCTGTATATCTGTCTGTCTGTCTGTCTGTATAGATGTCTGTCTGTCTTCAGGTCGTCACTATAGCTGTCTATATGTTCTTTCTCGCACGTGTTATGGGCAGACAGTTCTTGATGGATGACCCTACAAAACTAGATCTCTACTTTCCTTTGTTTACGTTCTTAGAATTCTTCTTCTACATGGGATGGCTAAAGGTAGAACTTTTACACGATTTAAAATAATAAATATTTTTTATATTTATTTATAATTAAATATAAACACATATATAGTATACAAATATAATATACAAATAATCGTAATAATAATTAATAATTATTATTAACGAATAATTATATCTCTAATTTGTCTATAGCTTTTGTTAAATACGCTTTTTATTTTAATTAATTTAATTAATTGTGAAATAGGAGTTAAAACTTCGACATCGTCTTTCGACGGTTAAACAAACGTTAAACTTTAAGATTATGTATAAACTCTTGTCATTTAAGTGATTTTATTTAGCTTGTAATTATCATTTTGTTTTTTTTTGTTGAAATAATTGCACATTTATAATGACTTAATGCAATTTTTTTCATGGAAAAAGGGTAGAGGAGTGGGTAAAATTAATTGCAATTACAAACTTAAATCGTTGTTTATTTTGTCACCAGGTGGCGGAATGTTTGATAAATCCATTTGGGGAGGACGACGATGATTTTGATATGAACTTTCTGGTCGATAGAAATTTACAGGTTTGTGAATGTATAGGCCTAAGTTAATTATACAATTAAGACTATATTTAATTCATACTAAAAAATTTTTTCGCCATTAATAATTTATAAGTTAGTTTATAAATTAATTACACAATCAATATGTAGATAAATAATAACATTTGAAATAATAAAATACATGTAAGTGGCTTAATTTAATGATGGGAAGTTTTTATTTTAAATTTATTAAGTATAAAATAGTCGAATGCTAGAATTGTAAATATTATGCACTCTATAACATAATTCAATCTTTAGGCCTACTCATTTAGTTAGGAATTAAATTAATTAATTTCATTTATGTACATTATTTTTCTAGTATTTTTTTATTTGATCAGGTGGCCTATTTAATAGTAGATGAAATGCATGATGAACATCCGGAATTGATCCGGGATCAATATTGGGACGATACAAATTGTGCTATGCCTTATACACAGGCGTCGGCTGCGTTTAAACAAAAACAGCAATTCATGGGTTCAGCTATGGATATTAGGTTAATTACTTAGTATTTATTTCTTAATTAAAATAATCTTTAATCTTTTCAGTTTTAATATTTTACTTAATTAGTATTTCTTTTTTAAATTTAAATAGGCCATAATCATCTTTAATTTGTAAATAAGCCTTAATCCGTTTTAGTCTAAATATATTAATTGATTAGTATTTCTTACTTAAATCTTTATCTTTTTTCAGTAATTTTATAAATATAGCATTTCTTAAAGCATGCGAGTTTTATTATGTATCAATTAAAGGTCTAACTTTTATTAACGATTTTTAATTTGTTTTTTTATTTTCAAAAAATTACATCGGTTTGTTGTATGGTTTACAATCCATAACCCGCGGCACATAAGTTTTCGTCGGTTGATCTTTCAAACTTATGAAAAAATGTAATATTATTGTGGGGGCAAAATCTCCCCTCTCCCATTCTTTCCTGTATGAACTTTTTTATAATAAAATGCAATTTGTAATAATAATTAGCATTTATTCTAATTTTATTTATAATTCTTATAATTATTATAGAGTACCAGAGAAAGATCGAGAATTAATCCCACAAATGGATATCATCGAGGAACACGACCCCAGTGAAATTTTTGATTTGGAGGGGAGGGGGGAGCCCCTGTACGTCCGAAAGACCAGCCGGGCGATGAACCGACAGGGCTCCCAGGCCTCGAGCTTCAAGCCGGGGTCCTCCATAAGTCGGGGGTACTCTAGGACCGAGGCGAGGCCCCAGCATTTTATGGCTAAGCGTGAAATGGGTGAGTCAGAGTTAAGTTTTTATTTAACTATATTATATATAATTTTATGTGAAATTAAAATTTAGTGTTTTATTGTATTTAATTATATTTAGGGTTGACTTATATTTATATTTATGTATTTTATTATATTTATTATATTTAACGATTCGATTATTGACGATTATGAAGGATTAGTTAATTTTTTTAAGAACATTTTAACTTCCGGATTAATTTGTACAAGTGGATAGTATGATTTGGATTAAAGTTAGTTTTGCACTGATTAATGATTTCAACGCAAAAAAGGCTAAAAAGTTGGGTTAATGTATTCGGGCCGATTTGTCAAATTCAGATTTCATTAATATTATTTGTATAAAGTTAAATCTCTAAAAAATAATTTTTAATTATAAATTTAGAGTTTTTGCTTTTAGTTGGCAGCACCAGTACAACAAATTCAAAAGGAAAGGGGGGCGAGACGTCCAACCCCACTACCCCCAGAAATCTAGATGTATGATTTTTATCTTAATTTTTATTTGTATTTTAAATCAATTTGAAATTTTAGCCCCACTTGTGAGCTAAATTATTTATTATTAATGATTGACTTTTTAACTCAATGACACAATAAAAACATTGTTTTCACAGAATGAAACACAATTTGTGCTCGATCCTGACCCCCCTAATCCTTCAGCCGATGAAATTGAATCCCTTTTAGGGGACGGGGGAGGTAGGGACTCCCATCAAATGAAACCCATCCCCGCCAAACGATCCTCAATAATCGACTCTCCCACTGCCAACAACCCACCCTCCCTTATAATGGACTCGTCCCCTAAAAAATCTCCCCCACCCCCCTTTGATCCTCCCCAGAAATTCCCCCCTATCGATTTGGGAAAACCGGACGAACGGAAACATTCCCCGGGAACCAAATTACCGGAGGTTCCAAAGGGAACCGAAATAAATGAACCAAGAGTTCCTCAAAGTTTATATTTATATAAAGTATCTGAGGGAGAAAGTCCGGGTATTTTACCAAGATCGGGCCATTCGAGCCCTGCAAGAGGGCCCAGTAGGACCCAGAGGGTGCAGAGGGTGCCCCAGTCACCGGCGGGGGACCCCATGACCCCCCTGAGCCCAGCCGATCCCAGGACACCAGTTTGGGTGATGTCCGGAGGGGACGAGGGGGGTGGTTTTAGGGGGGCTGAGAAAAAAAGATTAGAATCTGTTGTGGATGCGGCGTTGTAGTGATTTTTTTAAAATTTTGACTGGATTTTATTTTTACAGCTTCCTCCCAAGTTGAAATTATAATTGAGATGAAGTTTAATTGTACAATATAAGGTGGTTTTTACCCCTTAGCTTAATTAAACGGAGGGGGGGGGTAAATTTATCTGTTTAACTCAGATCTATATTATATAGTTTTAATACTATAATGGTAATTAGATTGAACAAAAAGTCTTTTATAAAGAAATATATTTTGTATTGCTTTTTTAAGAAGTTTTGTCAATTATTTCTCATATTTATAACTATTTTTTATTGTTTTATATATTTGGGTTATATTGTGCATCTTTTACTGCTTTTTTAAATGTTATGCCTTTAGAATAAAGTTTAATGTACTCTAGTTAAATTTGTTTTATTATTTATTATTCTTATTTATTTATTATTATTCTTATTAACAATTTGATATACAGTATGTACTGTGTATAATAGTATATGTGTTTGCATAATGTATACACAGTATATATATCGATTATTAATTAATTGTATAACAAGGCATATAGACGCCCTAGTGCTTAATACTAATTTACACATTAATATAAATATTAACTTATATATTAATTGTCATCTTAATTTACATATTTAATTTACATAATAATTTAAATAGGAATTTTCCCCAAATTGAATACTTAGCGAATGCATGAAGTATATTTCAGAATTTAAGATAGATTTATTTCTTATTAACGCGTCTTTTAAATCAGATTAAAATAATGATGTCATATAAATTAATTTTCTGATTAAATCTTAAATATAGCAAAATGACTTAACATCGAGAATAAAATTAATTAGGCCTAATTAGTTAATTAGTAAATATAAATTTAAATGCTTATATATATGTAGGCCTACTCCTAATATGTACACCTTACAATGTAATAGATACATTTCCTTGAGTTTTAAAAATTAGGATTAGGATTAGGAAATAAGAGATTAGGGACTTAAAAAATGATTCCTAAGATTGTTAGATTTAATAAGTGAAATTTTAATTCGTCTAAAAAGCAGCACAAATGTCGTAAAAACTAACATATGAAAATTAAAACTTAAACAATAATGACTTTTAATTAGGGAAAAAAATAAATTAAATTAAAGATTTAGAACAAATCGATGATATAGAATATAATGTCAGAGAGAGATAAACAAGCAAACAAGAAGACGGATAAAACGAAACAAACAGACATAGAAAGAGAGAAACAGAAGGGTACAAGCAACCAGCCAAGCAGCGCGTCAATCAAGCAGACAATCAAACAGACAAACGATGTTAAAGGAATTCTGAAAAAGGGAAAGTAAGTGTTATGAATCCCCAGATACTTTAATTTTTAATGTTTTAACGTTTGTCAGCCGTATTTTTTCTTTATTTGCAATACTTGTTCAAACTATTAATAAAACTAACTAGCTGCACCCTTTAGTAAGACGCTTATATTGACAACTATATTGTTCATATAATACAGTAACAAGATCATCAACTTTTAGAACTAATGTGCTTAACTTATAGCAATATTTTTTACACTGTTTCGCTAAAATCCGACTATTTCTCTGTCAGATCGGTCCCCCGTCGCGGGTCCAAAATGCACTGGGATGACAAGAACGTAGCCGCGACATATCACCCCATAGATAAAGATTACGGGTTTGATAAAATAGACGAACCCCCCACCCCCTTCTACCTGCCCCCAGGCCACGACCAGTCGACCAGTAGCTCCGCCCATGCAGGGGTTGACCCCTCGGACCTGGCGGCTAGGTTTGCTTCGTTATTTAAATTATAATATGTATTGGGTGGGGGGAGGGGGGGGGTGTCAAGAATAAAAAAAAATGTAGGCTAAAAGTTTAAATAATGAATTAGCTTTACTTTTGGCCTCGTTTTGCAAATTGGAAATAATTTTAGCTAGTAATTTTTTCAATAAACTATGAAAATTATTCGTTGTTAAAATTAAATTTTGGTGGGGGGGGGGGGTGATTTATTATTTATTTATTGTCGTTTGTTATCTTAGACTTGGCGGCTTTGCAAACTTAAGCGAATCAAGAATGAGTGAGTCTTTTATACTTTTAATTACAAAATTTAACCAAAATTGTCTAAACTTAGACTCTATACTTAGCCCAAACCCTAGCACTAACTTTTAATCCTAAACCTAACCAGCATCCTAACTTCAACCCTAACCCTCAGAATTAACAGTTGTCGGGGCCCATATGTCGGGGCCTTTTTGACGAGGGTAAATGATATTTTGTTTGATGTAGGTTTTGAAGAGAGACGCAAGTCTCATTATAATGAATTCAGAGCAGCTAAATTAGCCTTGCAACAGAAAAGCAATAATGAAGATGATGACGATGATGATGATGATGATGATGATGATAAAAAACGAAAGAAATCATGATAGTTTAATTGATATATAAACTTGAACAGTTACAACATTATTTAAACTCGAGATCTCATACATGTGACATTTATTATAATAAACACAAGAATATTAAAAATTGCAACATATGCAATAAATAAATAAGTAGTAGGCTGTTAATTGTAGTCATTGATCCATAAGTTAGTTAGTAATGTAATATATATTGACAATTTATTTCAAAAAGCGTAAATTAAGCATAAATATTAGTGTCAATTGGTCTAGTTTCAAAATGTTATGTCATACACTAACTATGAAGGTTACCCTTGAAACAACAATCAAATATTTAGCATTAAAATCCAGTAATATTTATTTAATCCTATTGAAATATATCTCTTAAACTCTCCTTTGATTTTAATTCCGCTTAGGGGGCCTGTACAAAAAAGGCACGAGATTTTGTCAAATTATAAATTTGTGGGGTAAATGTGTTTACTTAATTTGTGTTGCAAGCATATGTGTTGATTTCATTGCATCAGATTTTAATTAAATTTATTTTTGAAATAAAATAAAATAAATTAGGCGGGAGGGAAATAAGAAGAAGAAACAAGAATGTCTCACGCTAAACAGGACCTGGCTACATTGGTAAACTTTTTTATACGTTCATTTTTGTACGAATTAATTTATAAAATAGATTTTATTGGAAAAATGCGTGTTTTATTTGAAAATGTGATAAGCATCGGTTTCGCACCTCGTGAACTTTTTGGAATAAAAATGACATGACAGACAGAAGAAAGGATGAGGAATATAATAAAATAAGTCTCATCGCGAAATTCAAACTATATCGAACATTTTTGAACAAATTAATGGAAACGGTACTGCATAAAATATGGATCGATCGAAATTAAATTTGTATATTTAGTTCCCTCGAATTTGGGGTGACGTAATATTGGTTATATTTTATACAGAATGTTAAAACGTTGACCCCTTTGACGCCTGAAGTAATCAGCCGGCAGGCTACCATTAATATTGGTAAGAATTTTAATTGGTAAATTAATATTAATTACAATGGCAAATTTAACAAACGTTATAATCAACATCTGTGTTACTTTAGTAAATTATATCGAATATTACCTCAAATATCTGTTGTTTTATTCAATTTTTAAATTTTACGCGTTAATAATAATTTTTGCCAGGGACCATTGGTCATGTGGCCCACGGTAAATCCACCCTGGTTAAGGCAATCTCCGGCGTACAGGTTATTTTATTCATCTTTTTGTTTTTTTTATCGCATATTTAACTTTTATACTTTTTGTTTGACGTGTAGGTCAAGCTTGCTACTCGTAAAAGCCTTTTTTCATATTTGCATTTATGCAAATACAAAAATTTATGTAAATTTATGTTAATTTATGTTAATTTATGTGCTTATATTAATTGGTATAATTTAAAAATATGTCAATATTTTCTTTTTTTTCAGACGGTTAGGTTTAAAAATGAACTCGAGAGAAATATTACGATTAAACTCGGCTACGCGAATGCTAAGGTGATTAAATTTATCATCATCATTATCATCATTAACATTATTATGGGATTCCAAGTGTATTAATTGTTAGATGTGTAATATCTATATGTACCCTTCACTCAAGCCAGAAGTTTATTATCTTCTTTCATGAAGTACCCTTCTCTCAAGCCAACAACTGTCTTTTATAGATGCTTTTCCTGATATACTCTTCTACCAAGCTTACAGTTTATCATCTTGTTCTCTCATCTTCCTTCTCGATGTACCCTTTCTACCAAGCTTACAGTTTATCATCTTACTCTCTCATCTTTCTTTCCGATGTGCCTTTTATCAATCCTTTTCTCTATTATTTGTCTTGTCTTGCTTTTCCTGATGTACTACCCTTCTCCCGAGCCTGTTTTTGATCATTTTACTAACATTCTTCTTTCCTTTTTGTACCCTTCTACCAAGCTTACTTCTATAATTGCTCTTCCTGATGTGCCTTTTAGATATATAAATGTGATGACCACGCTGTCCCGCGCCCGCAGTGCTACACATCCAAAGGAAGCGGCCATCCCGACGAATTCCCCTGCGAGTTCTCCACCACGCGGGGGAAATTCAAACTCGTTCGGTAATACTACTTCCTTTTATTCTTACAGTACTGGAGTTTTAAAAATGAAAAAAAATATAGCCAGGCATTGGTTTTAACAGGCTCCACCTTTGGTTAAAATGTATTTATTTTAGCCCATTTCATATTCTAGAAATTCTGTATTCTAGTTTTGACCCTAATTATAATTCTAGCCGAAAATCCTATTTGTATTTTTATTTGCTATTGCGCGTTTCAGTCACGTGTCGTTTGTTGATTGTCCCGGTCACGATATCTTGATGGCGACGATGCTTAACGGCGCAGCGGTCATGGATGCAGCGCTGTTACTTATAGGTAAGCGGGTAGATGCTCGGGAGAAGGGTACTCCGGAAAGATTGATGGCTCGGGAGACGGGTACGTTGGAGAGATTGATGGCTCGGGAGAAGGGTACGTTAGGGAGAGAAATGGTGAATGATGGGCTTGGTTAAATATTTTAAAATGTCTTTTGTACTGTGGAGCAGTTTTTATTTTTTACATATTCTTTTTATTACTTTTTTACTTATTCCTTACAGCGGGGAATGAGCTGTGCCCCCAACCCCAAACATCCGAGCATTTGGCCGCTATAGAGATCATGAAGCTGAAGCATATACTGATCATGCAGAATAAAATAGATTTGATCAAAGAAAGTCAAGCGAAAGAGCAGAATGAACAGATTGATAAGTTTATTCAAGGTGGTATTTTAACCACAGTTCTAACCCCAATTCTAATTCTAACTGCAATTCTAACTGTAAACTTTAAGCAGAATTCTAATTAAATGATTCCTAATTCTAACGTGGATCTAATTCTAATTGTAAGCTAAACTCTAATTCTAACCGTAATTCTAAATATTAGAATTAGGGTTAGAATTATTAAACCTAATTTTAACTCTAATTCTAACTCTAATTCTATCTTGACTCTAATTCTAATTGTAATCTTAACTTAATTGTAATGTAAAGTTGTAAACCCAATTGTAACCTTAACCTTAACCCTAATTCTAACCCTAACCATATTTTTTCTCTGTATAATTCAGGCACTATAGCAGACGGTGCCCCTATTATACCGATATCGGCTCAACTCAAATACAACATAGACGCAGTGTGTGAATACATCGTTAAAAAGATTCCGGTACCTATTAGAGACTTCACATCAGAGCCTAGACTTATTGGTAATTCATTAACTGGATAATTAATTAATTAGATAATTAATTAATTAATTAGTTTATTCCAATACAGTAAATTAAATATTTAATTAAAAAAAGTCGTTTCCAAAACAAATACTTTAAGCGTTCACTCGTCGCTTGATTTATACACGCACACAGTACATAACGCGTCAGTAAATAGATTCATTTGTGCTGATGTGACGTTAAGAGTGAACCGTTCACTCGTCGCTTGATTTATACACGCACACAGTACATAACGCGTCAGTAAATTTGTGCTGATATGACGCATTTGTGCTGATATGACATTAAGTAATAATGAATAATGCTGTAAAATATTGACTATAGTTTTCATAATATTTTCTATTTTTGTAATGCATCACAAAATCAGTGCGTGATAAATTTGTGTATTTTTTCATTTATTTATTAGTTTTTTTATATATGTTTCTTTTTTCAGTTATTCGTTCGTTTGACGTAAACAAGCCAGGGTGTGAGGTGGATGATTTGAAGG
>JAQIXG010005395.1:0-11510 GCA_034700105.1 Oconnorella tubifera | reverse complement strand
CACACATTATAAGATGAACTGGGGGGGGGGGGGGATGTCCGGAGAGGAGGGAAACGTCCGGGGGGAATTGTCCGTTTCCCGTGCGTCCATACGGAAAACATACCACACAACGAATGTCAACGTTGTTGAAATAGACTGCGAATGTGCGGAAGGGTTGTACGACGAGATTGACGGAACGAAAGAGAAAACATTTCATCAGAAAATAATAGCGAGGTTCCCAGAAGATGATGATAAGATCATAAGAACTGGGGGTAAAATCTAACTGCACCAAACAGCCAGAAGTAAAACACAAGTAGCTCAGATATTGGCCTACAAGCACTATTGTAACCAACAAGAATGGCGACCGTGTTTTCAAAGAAAGTGTGCGTCTCTGTCGTTATTGCAGTCCAAGCAAAATTTAGGCTAATATCGTCAGAGATTGTGACGCGTTTATTATAGTGTTATAATGTAGGCCGCTCAGCTATAAGACATAACAATAGCATTGCTGCTCTCTTGCGTTCACTGAACTGTGCAGTTATAAGTACATTGCGGCCGTCGTTTGTGAGTATACTCAGTCTACTAACCTGTTCGGCCTACACGCCGCGTAGGCCTAGCGAGAATGTACTCTGGCTTCAGTCTACAAATTGGACGCATTTTACGCTTTGAGGCTGAGGGGTTGATGTTGATTTAAATGCAATTAAATTCTTCTCTTTTGTGAAAATAAAAGAGGGTTACTGATTAAGCACGACACTGTATAATTAATTTGTCTTGTAAAGATCTAAACAATATAATAATTCTTATTATCAGACTATATCTATAGTTTTACACTTAATGTAATACTATAGATATAGTATATGCAGGATATTTTTGGACTTAATAGAAGCAATTATTATTCTTTTACAGAAAATTAGGAACACAATTGTCTTAAATGTCCAACTGTAAAGAGTTGAATATAATATGTATTTCTATACAATGTCATATTGTCTAAACAGCCTTAAAATTTCATTGATCATACGAACAATAAATGACTTCAAAATAGTTAAGCCTATAATCATAAGCGTCAATATTGCAGTAATAAAGAAAACGTTACATAAGAGGGCAGACCGAAACTCACCACTCCGCTGTGTCGTGATGTGGATCGTCCACCTTGTGATATATTTAAGTTTAGGTCAACTTCTAAGCGAAGCATGCAGTCGATCAGTCAAAATCGAATATTCTCAGAACAGTAGAATAGTTGTCAAATTTAACTAATACTATATAGGCCTGTTTTATAACTGCATATATCTAATATAGAACTAACATAATTATTATACAGTGAGACTGAATCGTGATTAAGTCGAATTTTGTTAATTCCTGTTTCTAAGATTTTAGAATATAAATAGTAAGTAATGCTTTATGTTTAATACGTTTCTCACGCAATTTAATATTTATTTTCTAAGAAAATATAGGCTTACCGATTAGCGGTATAGTAGACAATAGTGATAATCCCATTATTTGCTAAAGTTGTTAATTAAATATTAATTGTGATGCAGTTCAGTGTGGAAAGTTCCAAAAAATCATAAATTCAAGCAGCACTATTTTTGACTGAAGAAAAATGTTTGCTTACAGTAAGCCTATCGTTTATGAGCAGAGCGAGTACTTTTTCTGAAGTGCTGCATGCTGTCGCAATTTTAATTAATTACTATGCGACATTATATATGTAAAGCGTCTAAAACAGAAAACGGCATTGTGATTACGTACATATACTATTATGTACTACGTAGACTTGTTAGAGAAGTGGTTAGAGTACCGGACTCGGACACGACAGGTCCAGGTTCGAATCCCAGAAAGCTCACTATTTCTCAAACTTGCTGCACCCTTTAGTAAGGTGCTTAAATTGATAGCTACGTCTGAGACATCGTTAAAATACGGTAATACATGACGTTAAACTTAACTTAAACTTTAGGCCTGCCTATTGTATACATATTACAGTAGGCCTATACTGTATTTGTAGCCTAATATAATAACTGTATATATTTGTTGTAATATCTTGCTTGATCGCATTATTAGACCACATTATCAAACGTTTTCGATCTTTCTGCCTTATCGCATGTCTACTTTTAACTGGATTCTAATCAATAAGCATTGTATATTTTTAGTTAACTTGCAAGTTATTCCGTTTACGCCGTAACGCTTCTACAGGGTGCGCCAAAAAAATAAACCCCTAGCGACTTTGCGATAACTAAGCCAAAAATAAATAATTTTGTCTCAATTTTGTCAGTTTGTAGAGGAGGAAATTTGACATCTAACTGCCAAATTTCACGCTGATATCTCAATTCGTTCAAAAGTTATGAACTTTCTACGAAAAAACGTCAAATTTCAATTTAACCAAGCTCCGTATTAGAGCAGTCTCATAATTTGGTGATGTTTTTGTAAAACATGTCATTTTATGAGCAATTATCTGCAGATAAAGTTGACAACAAGAATAGCCTCTCTCTGTTCTTATCTGAGCTTACAATCTATTTTTTGTCGCTGATACCGGTGTGTTCATGAAGTTTTATGTCAAATCAGTGCAAATCTGTTACTCATCAGTTTTCATTCTATTTTGATTTTTAATTATGATGTAGGCTCATTAATTTTTTGCAGCGAATGTCTCATGGTCCTGAGAGTCCCTATGGTTAATAATGGATAAATGTTTCAGGAGTATTTGCCTGTTTTAATGAGGTAATTGCTCAACTTTGACAATCTTGAAAATACTGGCTTGCTTAAATTGAAATTTGAAGTTTTTTCGTAAAAAGTTCATAACCTTTGAACGAATTGAGATATCAAAGCGAAATTTGGTGGCTAGATGTCAAATTTTCTCCTCTGATAACTGATAAAATTTAGAGAAAATTATTTATTTTTAGCTTAGTTATCGCAAAGTCGCGAGGGGTTTATTTTTTTGCGCACCCTGTAGTTTAATTCTATATTTATGTAGGCTTACAATTAATGTAGAACACTTTATAATATACTTTTATAGTCTTATAGAACTGTTAAATTTAAAATTTGGAATGTGTTTGAAAACGAAATTAAATTAATTTAATCTTATATACGTGTGTTACTATAGGCTATGTGTAACATTTTGTATATTATATAGGCTGATATTTATATGTATTGTATTTTTTGTCACATTTTGTTATTCTGCCTCAGCTTTCTTTGCACTGGTTTTTTTGTTGGTTTGTTTCACTATTTATTTGTAGTTTATGGTATCTGATTTTCTACTGCCATTTGTTTGGTGAATTAAAGAATGTAGGCTTATAATGAAAAATGTTCATAATCGCCTGTAGAAACATTAATATTGGAAAACGTCAAACTTCAAAAAATATAATAAATTATCATTGTTTCCTGATTTGCCCAATACATTCTAAATGTTGCATATCTTTGTTAATTCGTTTATTTGACAGCAGAGACACCTGTATTCACAATGCGCATGCGTTGTGGAGGAACTGTCATCAACACTGGAGTCTCACCAAGAGGCTTCGTCATCATTATATTAACTTTAGTGGCGTTCATCACATGCGTTCATTTTCTTACACGTTCAGTGTCTAGCGTACTAGTGGATCGCGATGATGAACTGGGTGGTCCCATACCCATCGATTCTGTGATGAAATGGCGGAAGGTGGAGGGGGGTGACAAACGCGTTAAGTCGGCTAGAATTATGAGACGATCTCTTGATGAAGCTGCGGAAGAGCACAACGAAGATGAAGAGCAAGAAGAAGAGGAAGAAGAAGAGGAAGAGGAAGTAGAGTTGCCTCCAGTTCCAATAAAAGCAGAGATTCAAAAAGGCAAAAAAGTAAAACGAAATCCTTTAAAGGTATTGTGATGGTATGTTGTATTTGATAATAAGCAGTATAGTATAGAGGACTAGTTCGGTAGTCTGGTACGACCAAATTTAAAAGTCTTTTAAAGCAAATACAAGAGAAAATAATAATTGATAAATACAAACTTATAAAATTGGTAATTATATCTATTGTTTCATAACAATTGTAGGGAATACTTTATAAAGTTTTCTTAGCAAAATAGAATATTTAAATAAATATAATCTAAGCGGTTTGTAGTTAATTAACAAAAGTCACATTATTTTTATACTCTATAATCTTAATTTATTACCATGTGCCGAAATCTCATTTAATTAATTTCAAATAACCTAAGAAATAAGGGCAGATTTATTCAAGTAAGGCAGATAAAAATCAAACTATGTATATCGCGGATTTAATCAGTGATTTAATTTGTTATCTAACAACAAATTAGATAGCTTAAGTCATCTTATTAAAGTCTATTGTTTTAAATGTATATTTGCAGTTTAGGTCTGTAATGGATGTTTATAAAGCAGACACTGTTGATATTCTGAGGCAACACTACCAGTTGATACAAAAACAAAATCGAGCTCCTGATAGTCGGTAAATAGATAATATTATAGTCTAAATACTTAAATTTTAGTCTAAATAAATTTACAATAATAATTGGAAAGTTTTATTTTTAAAATTGTTACAACGATAAGAACATAATATTGTTTCAGATATAACATAAACGTGACACATAGTGATCTACTGTCTCCAGACAGAAATGTTCCAGACACACGTCCAATGGCTTGTTTGAACTTTAAGTATGATCTGTCTAATCTACCAACAGCAACTGTTGTCATGCCCTTCTACAATGAGGCTTTGTCGATGATACTACGAGCAGTGCACAGTGTCCTCAATAAATCTCCAGATATTCTATTGGATGAATTAATTCTAGTAGATGACAAAAGTACTGATTTACATCTGCAGGTATTTTAAATTATATTCGTATATTGTAAATTTAAAAATTTACTACTACCAAGAATATTTATTTTATCATAAACAAATTAATTTATCAGATAGTGCAGCTTATTTGAGCTAAGTTTCATATAGCTATATAATATGATTCTGCATTGTTTAATTTAGCTTATTATGCTATTTTTTCTCTTCTTGAGCTCTTTTTCTTCATTGATGATGAAATAGAGATTTATTTCATCCAAAAATATAATAAAAATATCTGATTATTTTTACTTGGCAACTGAGATGTAGAAATATTTGATTTTTGTTTTGTAATGTTTCATCATAACGAGCAACTTCTATATAGGGTTCACAGAATTTTGATATAGAATATCTATAAAAGTTTAATTTGTATTTCTATATACAGTTCTATATTACATAATATTGAATTAAAAAAAGTTCTCAATTTTTTTCATAAAGTAACAATGTATTTCTTAGAATTGTCTGCTACTTTTCATTCTCTCCTATCCATTCGATATTGCCGACTTCCCCCTCTCGGGTCCCTTTGATCCGGGGCATAAGACCCTTTAAAAACGGGGGGACTAAAACGACACAAATAGTCTTTTATTTGTTGTATAGAATTGTAAAGAAACGGTATTTTATGACTTTCGCTAAATTTTGTAGGTATAATATTTTTATAACTTGCTTATTTAATTCTAAGGATATGTCAAAAATAAAATGTTAACATTGAGGAGATTGTACGATTTTCAAATTTAACATTACAGATGTGCACCTCTGTAATGTGCATAAAAATACATTTGGCTTCAAAGTTGTTATGATTGAGTATTTTGCAATGCTCAATTTTAATATTTCTTAGGACCTCAAATCTTGCAACTGTGCCAAATTTTAAGTATCTAGGTTGTCTGACAGCAACAACATTTAACATTCTCGATAAACCACACATACGCACGCGCACACACACACTCGCACTCATGCACATACGCACCCACACACATGCACACACATGCACATCCATGCACGCACATACGCACAATTTTACTTTTATAAATTAGATTATTAAATGTTAGCCTGTTTTTGTCAGGCGTCTTTGGACAAGCATCTGAAGCTTTTGCCAAAAGTCAGAATTCTTCATAACCCCAAGCGTGTGGGATTAGTTGTATCAAGAATGAATGGCTTTAGAATTGCAAAGTCTCCTATTGTCATCTTTCTTGATGCACATACTGAGGTACTCATTTCATAGCTTAATGTTAATGCCATATATTTAGTCTGAAAAACTTGAATTAAAAATATTTTTTGGCTTAGATTCAATATTTTTTATGTTATTTCAGTTGTATGACAACTAAATAATTTAATCTTTCTGATAAATTTGGTTATATCTTCATGCATTTTTCAGCGATTTAATAATATTTTATATTTTTTCGTTGTTTAATAGGTAGCATTTATTAAACAATAAAATGTTTGTTATAAGGTTAGCATTAGCAATATAAATTATACACTAGTTCAATATACAGTGAATTATATACAATATACAGAAAATTAAAAGCTTGAACATACATGGCAAATAAAAATGCTGACAAACGCTGAAACAATTAAAAAATCAATAAGTTAAAATAGTTTTTAATAATTAAAAAGTGTCTTGGGAAACTGTCCCAAAACTTGTCCCAGCACTGCAGCTGCATTTCCCCGCTGCACCGCCAATGCGAGGCGTTGCTTCAGGAAAGAGGTGGACCTTGGATCTCCTGAGACGATGGAGATCCGTCTGCCCAACTCATTCAGAAAAGCAAGACCCAACGTGCCCCAAGAACCCAGAGTCTCAATCGCTATAGGGACGAACTCGTGAAAGGTAGCAAAAGCGGCGTACTTCGACAGCTTTTTCGATTCTGCTAAAGCTGCCGCTGCGCCCGATTCTTCTGCCGACTTCTTCACGTATGAAGGCGCTAACGTGTCCGGGCATGTGGCATCCCAAAGAAAGCATCTGCCCTTCGACTATGGTATAAGAGTGGCACCATCTGGCCGCTTGGAGTCTGAGCGCATCAGCCCCGGTGGCTCCCGTAGTGCCGCTACATTAGCGCTCTGAAGTGCACGCAAAATGACATCGTTGAGCAAATTGTGACGCAGGCGACGACCAGCACTGCGTTTGCAGGTTAAACCATGGTGAGCCAACTTGTCAACTGGTGCACCACAGAAGCACTTATGATTCAACACCAATGGAGCCCCAAGTCGAAGGCCCAGAGCAACTCTTGTTGTTTAATATAATAAATTTCATAGTGCATTTTATAAAGTAAGATTCTAAAATTTAACGAATTTATTAAAATTATGTACATTGTAAATTCATATGTAGAATTTTTTGTGGTTATAAAAAATGAATGCACTTAATTACATTGAAATTAGTTATGATTTTTTGGTTAAATGTTAATGGTAGTAAAAAATGAATCTTTACCTTGTTAATTGGTATTTGCAATGAGATTAAAATTTTATCTTAGTGTAAAATGTTTATGAAATTCTATATTTATCGTGCATACTTATTCAGAGAATGATGCTGCTAACACATTAACATGACATATAACTTGATATAAGCTATAGTTAATTGTGCAGAACTTGTATATTTCAGGTAAATGCAGGCTGGCTTGAACCGTTGTGCGATGAACTGAAGAGAGATCCTAAGCAGATTCTTCAGCCATTTATTGATGGAATTGATGCCATGTCTATCGAATATACAGCTCCTGGCATTTATCACAGGGGTGCATTCAGTTGGGATCTTAGGTATACACTTTTTGGTTTCTTTACTACTATAGCAGCTTTTTTCATTATATAAAATTATTATTAATAAGATTATAAAAAGCGTTACTTTTATTTGGAGTTTATCATAAGATTGGCCACTGTCTATGAAAATATAATAGTATATATTTTATTGCCTATTTCTATTTTAGTGGTACTAACTTTACAGTTGATAAGAAATTGAAATAAATTTATAAGTTACTTTTAAACTTTATAAGTGAAATAAATTATAGTAAATTACTTTTAACTTATCTATCATCTATGTAATAAAATATACTAATTGCTGCAATTTGTAACACCTTTGCAGGTATACTTGGGTCAAGCAGGCTGACCACGAACAAGCTCGTGCTAGAGAAACAGGATTTCCATTTCCTACTCCAACCATGGTCGGCTGTGCTATTGCTGTTGACAAAGCATTCTTTGAAGAGTTTGGATCATTTGATGAATCTCTGCAGGTATAATCAACGCGTAATTTAACATGTAAATTAAACGATAATAACATAAATACATTGTGAAGAGTTAATTTTTTTACAATTTTGTGACATTGTTTTTTATTAGATATCGTCATTAATTGTTGTAAAGATTGTATTAATTGGAAGTTAAGTAAGTTGTTATTGATTCTATATATAAGAAAGTAATTAAAATAATTTTGAAAAGTATGTTATTTTTAAATGTTATTTTAATGCCATTAGCAAATGAGATTTTATTTTTTAGTTTTTTACACAGTGTATGCAGCTTAGTTAGTGTTAAGTACAGTTTCTTTTAGAATAGCTAAGATTTCAGCTACTATGTTAGCCCATATAAAAATCAACTAATCTTTACATACTTATATATATTATTCAGGTGTGGGGTGGTGAGAATACTGAATTATCATTTCGCACTTGGATGTGTGGCAGTAAACTTATGACAGTGACGTGTTCACGCATTGGTCATGTATTTAAAAACTTTCCATATTCATTTGACGGAAACAAGGAAGATATAGGTAAGAAGTATTTTGTTATCTCTTATGCACCCAGATGCACTTCTACTTCTGCTATGCATATGAGATATGAATTTGTGAGTTTATATAAATGACTTTGTATTTTATTTACAGTAGTAGCTGAACAAATTTCAGGTTGGCTTTGGTTTCAGTTTCAGCGCCATAACTGTCCACATAGAAAATTCTGCCATACAGGGCTGCGATACAGGCTTGCCATACAGTCACGTCTTACAGGCCCGCCAAACTGGCCCGCCATAAGGCCCGCCATACAGGCCCGCCATACAGTCTCGCCATACAAGCTTGCCATACAGTTCCGCCACACAGTCACGTCTTACAATTTAAATTTTAATTTGGCTTTAATCTATCTGATATCTATTCAATCCATTCTCTTTGGGTCGGTCTTGATTGTACACCATTAATATTTTTATTTAATTATGCATGCAGGCTAACAAACAAACAAAAAATACTGTGTTTATTATAAGATGTAATAACACATCAATGTGTTATTACATGGCTTGGTAATGTTAGCAAGGTGTTCAAAGTAAACCTATTAAAAATTAGTCTCTTCAAATTAAATTTTGGTGACAATTATATTAATTTTAAATATTTTCTCAAATTCATTTTAAAAAATCTTATTTTAACATTTGTAGTACAAAAGAATTTAATTAGAGTTGCTGAAACCTGGATGGATAGCTTGAAGAAGTTTTTCTATGCATCAACGAGAGTGTATTCCTTCAAACGAGCAGTACTGAATTCAGAGGAAATGAAAACACTAAATGAAAGAAAAGAACTCCGCAAGCGACTTAAGTGTCACAACTTTGAATGGTAAACAGTAGATAATGTCTTTTCTTTATTACAATATTGACTAAACTCTATAAAATAATAATTGATTATAATATCTGAGATAATGTCCGAGTGTATATGTATTGTCTTCTATTTATGATTTAGTTTTTGCAAAACTAAATCATCTGAGAGCACCCAGTGATCAACAATTTTGTAGAGTGATTTTTTGTTTTTAACAAGAAACAAATTGGTTCTATAGACACATGCTAATTCTGATCAAAAATCTCATAAAACAGTTGCTAGCTTAATTTAGATTACTTCCTTAATACTGAAAATAAAAAAATTCCAAAGTGATGCTATTGAAACATGTTTGACGATATTAATTGATACTAAGTTAACAAACATTGCACTAAGAAGTTTATTTTCATTTGATGTAGTAATAAATAAGAAAATGAACTTAAGATATAAATTACTTATGTTTTATTTCACATATAATTACACTGCATCGTGCATTTTATTGCATTTAATGAAAGAGCTAATTAATATCTTTGCGTTTTAGGTATATGTATAATATAATTCCTGAAATGGATATTCCTAGAATGGATGCTATTTTTTATGGTGAAATAATGAGCATTCATTCTCGTGCCTGTTGGGAGATCACTGATGATTACTATGTTGGTATGACATATTTCTGCTACGATCATAAAATTATTCCAAAGAACAACTTTGCTCTAACTACAGACGGCTTGCTTCGCTATCGAGATAAATGTGTGCAAGTAGTTGCACCTCGACCAATTCTTGTGCTTGGAGAGTGTCCTTCTAATACGGCTGACAGACAACAGGTGGAGAAATTTGGAATTTGGGAGCTGGAAACAGTTGATGTTGTTTGGGGTTCACTAAAAGTGACGCGTAAAAATGAAGCAAATATTATGGAGCACTGGTGTATTGTGCAGGTGACTAATGCTATTGAACAACATAAAGGAGAGCAGATGCCTCAGTTGGGTGCATGTGATAAGAATGATCGGTTTCAGATGTGGGCATTTACATATGGATTAGATTTCTCTTTGGTTCCAAATGAAACATTAACTCACGTTAGCTTCTAGCAAATCTTTATTGATACTAAATCTAGAATAGTTTCAATTCGTGATACATTATTATTAATCATGAATTTGTGCTAGTCTAGATTTAGTCTTAATAAATGTTTTTTGAACTTGTTTGAAGTTTTGTTAATTGTCTGAGATTTTGTGCATTAATAAATTATCCATAAACTGTACTTTTTATTTTAGAATGTACTTGTTATTAGTCTGTCTTTAAAACTTGCTATTAGTTAATGTATATTTAAGTCTTGTGCCTTATCAATTTATGACTTGCTTAATTTTTCACTTTGAAAACTATTGCTGTATTACTATATCGTTTGATAGTAACTGTTATCATTATTTTCATTTTCAAATTATAGAATGTTTTAACTTCTTTTATAGAATGTTTTAGCTTTTGATACTATTATCAAAAGTGCAGTATTTTTATAAACGTTTAATAACTGGTGATCTAGTGGCTTAGTTAAGGAGGGGGGTGGGGTGAATCATCGATCTTTTACTTTGACGCATGGGAGAGAAATTTGCCTGATTCTTGACACTATGGAATCCGATTATTTTTATCATAAGTCTGTAGCAGGCGAATTGCACATTTTGATCCGACTTAAATAGCTTGAATACTTCATTACCAAGTTAACTATAATGTAGGTAGTCCTACCTGGCTCATTATTTGTTCTAAATCAATCAATCAATAAAAGTTTAATGTCTGTTTAACCGTCGAGGGACGATGTCGCAGACGTCCCTCGGCATCAGGAAAGACCACACATGGTCCACCCAAGCAGTGAGGACAACCATCAACTGAGAGAGGAAACCATTTAGCCGGGAAATCAGTCCGTAAAAATAAAAAATAAATCTAAGGTAGAAGTAGATAAGTTTTAAGATGAGAATGAAAGAAATAAAACGAAGTAGAGGAACGTAAGTGGGAGCAGCAAAGGAAAAGGATCGTTGACCTTGAGCAGATTTTATGAAAGGAAGAGAAAGTTTGTGTAGATATAAAGAACGAAGAGTCCGAGAAGGAACATAAGGTTTGATGATTTCAGTGAGGTAAGAAGGCTGATGATGATGTAAAGTTTTAAAAGTTAATGAAGCAATTTTAAAAAGAATACGCTGTCTGATTGGAAG
>JAQIXG010005394.1:0-11512 GCA_034700105.1 Oconnorella tubifera | reverse complement strand
AATAGATGATTAATTACTTAGGTAATTCACGATTGATTTACTGATTCACTGATCTATAGGTTGACTGATTGATTGACACATTGACTGCCTGCCTGATTGATTGACGATGGTTTCATTGCATGACTGATTTGACATATTTATTAAATGAGTGATTGGCTTGTTGACTGATTGATTGACCATCAATTAATCATCCAGTTTGTCTCATTCATTCTCATGTACCCTTCCTAAAAGCATATTTAAAATGTTGACTACTATTACTCTATTTTACGTACCCTTTCCTCCAGCCAACAATTGTTTCACTTTACAGATCAACAGATGACGTTCAGTGGACCCGCGGGGCTGGTGGTGGGTCAAATCATAATTTAGGGTCAGAGGTCAGGCATTTCTCTCCCCCCCTTGACCTTTCAACAAATGATTTTTATGGACAAAAACACAGACAGTAAGTTTTGTTCTTTTTGTTTTTATTTATTCCTAGTAAATAAAATCAGGTAAAAATTTATGCCTGCTTGCCCCATCATTCCCAAAGAAAAATTATTTACTGTGCAGGGTGTCGAGGGCCTAGTGTTCACTCATCACTTGGTTTATACACACAGTTCATAGCATATTACTCATTAGACACATTTGTGCTGATGTAACGTTCGATAGCAGACAAAAGGTTTCATTTTATGACTTTTAATTCTTATGAATACATAATATATATATTTTTTTTAAATTTTAATTTAAAATTCTTATTTGATTGCACATTTTAAAAATAATCATTTTACATTTTTTCCAGAACGGTGCCCCATAGACCTGCCCCCCCCAGGGTGGCAAATCATAATTTAGGGAGAGCTGAAGGAGGGGTCAAAGGGGGAGATGGTGGGGGGTCAGAAATTATTGTGGTGGGGTACAAGTTTTGTGACGAAGAAATTCCTTATAGAACCACAGTGTCCGGTCAGTCGGTCAGTTTGGGTCAATTCAAACAATTGCTGACTAAACGAGGAAACTTTAGGTGAGTAGGCTTTAGGATACATAGGTTAATAGTAGGCTTGGCAGAAGGGTACTTTAGGGAGGAAAGATCAGGGAATAAGTTGATATACTGAAGGCTTGGACGAAGGGTACATCAGGAGTGAATAAACTGTAGGCTTGTACGAAGGGTACATCAGGAATTAATAAACTGTAGGCTTGGACAAAGGGTACATCAGGAGTGAATAAACTGTAGGCTTGGACGAAGGGTACATCAGGAATGAATAAACTGTAGGCTTGGACAAAGGGTACATCAGGAATGAATAAACTGTAGGCTTGCAAGAAGGGTACATCAGAGAGAAAGATTAAGAAACAAACAATGAATCATTGTTATGCAGTTAATCTAATTAATAAAAGCTAAATTATTATCATCTACTTACTGCACTCTTTAGCAATATCTAAATTATCTCTGTTTTATTTGTTTCTTAAGGTATTTCTTCAAGAAAGCTTGCAATGAGTTTGACTCTCAAGTCGTCCAAGAAGAAATATTTAATGACTCTGATATCTTGCCAATATTTGAGGGAAAAATATTCGGAAAAGTTGAGAAAAGGCAGTGACAGCTCACCCCTACTTACATCCCTCTCCCTTCCCCCTGCCTCAAACATATTTCAGTAAAGTAATAAAATTCTATTTTACTAAAATATTATTTTTAAATCGTTTAAATATATTTTGAATAAAATAGTTATCATTCCCAGGGGGCATCCATGGGGCAAATGTCATCCCATGAAGTGTGGGGACTTGGCCCAGAGTGGGGGGGTGATATGTCCAGGGAGGTGTTATATATTTCAATACTCCGACTTATAATTTGAATTATATTTGTAGTATAATTACAAGAAGTAAATTATTGTGCAGTTAAAATATTCAATAATATGTGGATTATTTCGTTTACGTTACTTATTCAGTTCAAGTTTGATTTTATTATTTATCCTCTTCATTCATCGAGATCCCCTGATAAAGAATGACAGAAGGCCGCGGCAGTGAACATAACTGGCAGCGAGACAAGTCTCTCCCCGAAGCCTTCCTCTATATGTTAGAACACGAAATATCCACTGATGTCACCTTCCTTGTCGCGCATAAACTAAAAACATCCCAAGTTCACCCCAGGCCCCCTGCTGAAGTGTTTTGCGTCGATGCAGCCTCCAAAGAGGCTGATAGCGCCCAGGGAGATGCAGGAGAGGCAGATTTTAAGGTGTTTCGTGCGCATAGGTTTGTGCTGACGGCTCGTTCGTGCGTTTTTGAGGCGATGTTTTGCGGTGGTATGATAGAGAGTCGACGTGATGCTGATGCTGCGATACGTATAATGGATATTGATGCGGAAACATTTCACGAGTTATTGAGGTTGGTGTTGTCATCAGCAATTGTGTTATAGAACAATAGCTTAGATTTTTGTTTATGTACATTTTGCTTATTCTAATGAATTTATTATATATGGGGAAAATAGTAAAGTATTGTTAAATGATGTTTTTAATGATCTAATTTTTAGTAAATTTAAGCCACTAGGTTAAATTTAATAACTGGGTTGATTAATTAGTTAATGAGGTAAAAAATTAAGTTATTACTTTACAAGATTATTTTGATTTAATTATAGGGTAAAAGTTTGTTATTTGCGTGCATTTCCTTTACTCTATCTAGTAGAAAAATTAAAGTTAAAAGTAGAAAAATTTAAGTTAAATTTAATCTTTACTTATACTTTTAAAACGCAACATTGTCTCTTCTTATCCCTAATTCTTGTTTTTATTTAGATTTATATACGGCAACGTTGTCACCATCACGTCTGCAAATGTTCTCAAACTCTGGCTCGCCGCTAATAAATACATTCTCGATAGTTTAGAATCTCGCTGCATTTCTTTCATGTCGTCCATCCTTAGTTTAGAAACCGTTTGTTTTCTTCTTGACACGAGCATATCGCTGAGCGCTATCACTTTGCAGCAACAGTGCCTTCGTCTTATTGCAATGGACACAAAGGAAATCCTTGCTTCCACCGAGTTCCTTGATCTGTCTGTGGCTTCCCTCGATGCTATCATGAGACTGGATGCTGTGGCCGCAACAGAAGTCGATCTATTTCAAGCTTGCGTTAGATGGGCTGAGAATAAGATCTCCGAAGAAACAAATATCAAGAGCATGGAACAAGAATCCGAAGAAGTTTTTTCTAGAAATATTACCCGTAAGCGGAAATTAACCGAACGATTGACCGAATCGAAACAAGAATCGAAACATCTCGCCTTTTATTCAGAAGTCGAAAATTCTTCTGTTGGTCAACAGAATCTTGATAATATAACCTGTGATGAGAATTCTGAGGTGCAGAAGTGGAACTGCACGATTCAGTTTGAAATTATCGAGCAGGATCTCGCTGATTTAGAATCTTCTCTTCATACTAGTCATTCGCTTGCTGAGGATTGCTTGCAACAAGACGATAAGGCGAAGAAAGTTCGCGAAGTTTTGGGAGACTTGATTTATAGAGTCAGGTTTCCGACTATGAGTCCGGTGATGTTTGCGATGCAGTTCGGTAATTTGAATATTCTAACGGGAGATGAGAAATCGTCGATTTATTACGATATAATAACACGAACTGAAAATATTCAGGTTGTCATTATTCGCAATGTGATTACAATGATGTAGATTATTTGTTTATTGTAAGCAATTTGTTTTAAAATCATTAAAGTTTCTTTTTGTTTTGTACAGTAAGCAAAGATCATAAATCTTGTATTAGAACTTTAAATAAGCAAAGTCTATGGCTGCTAGATTCCAGTAATCAGATTTAAAATAACATTATGTAATTTAAGAATTGGTTATTTAACTATTTAAATTTAATTGAATTTAAATTTAGCAGTTTATTTTAAAAGGCTCCACTTAGCGCTAAATTTTTGCTATCTTTTATTTGTATCAACGTTAATCCAGTAAGTTAAAGTAGCCCGCAATACAAATTTATAGCTAGACCCCCCTTATACATGAACATTTTTAAAAATGACTTTTTAAAAATGTATTTTTTTCAGTTTTTGTTTCAGTTTTTCAGTTAATTTTTTTTTGATTTTGTAGTTAAATCCTGGTATCGCGTCAACCAGTGCGTCCAGTTTTGTGCGAAGTGTCTCGTCATCATTTGATCACGCGCCAAGAATGCTACTGACTCCAAGTATCGTTGATCGTTTTGAAAATATGAGCATAGATCTCAGCGACGATGCTCAGAATGGGGGAAGATACGTGGGACTCAATTGTATTGGGTTCAAGGTTGGTGTCAATTCATGTAATTTCAGTTATAATAAGTTTCTGTACATCAAGTTAGTTTTTGTTTTTATCTCTTGAAGAGAATTATTATTGATGTCGTGTCAATTATAATTTTTTTATTAAATATTTAGATTGTTATATTAATATCCAATCACATATGGAGTGTGAAAAAGAGGTAATTAATTAAGTTTCTGGTTTGTATTACCATTTAAAAATGATGTTTTAGATGGAGTGTGTTTAAGCGTTGTGCTAAAGGGTGTGGTAGGACAGCGAATTACTTAGCACCACTGGTGTTTTATAATCAGCTTGATTTGAATCCGGAACCTATTGGATCTTTTCAGACTCTCAAACCACTATCCTATTGAATCTTTTCAGACTCTCAAACCACTGTCAATGAGCTTTCAACTCGTATATCTTTAAAACAGCCTCTTATTTTCTCTTGTATTTTCTTGTGTTATATGCCTTAATTAGATTTAATTTTAAGATTTAATTTCTAAATATACAGGTTAACCAAGATATTCTACTGACTGGAATCGGCTTATATGCCGGCATCGTAAAGGATTGCCGTCCTTTCAAAGTAACCATTGACATCTCTGAGACGTCGCTCGGTTGCGTTGCCAAAGCAGATGGTACGATTGATTCTGTGAGTGCTAGCAGCGGTGTCGTTCGTGTAGCGTTGAAACGTAATCTTTACGTTCGGTCTGGTGCGGAGTACAAGATAAAAGCCATTATTGGTAAAAGCTATGGATCACGATTCTTTGGTCAGCTCGGTAGAGCGATTTGCAATGGAAATGGAGAAACTGTTTTTAGGTTTTTTCAACTGCCAAATAGCGCAACATTAGTGAATGAAGGACAAATTGCCAGACTGTATTATATATGCACTTAGGTTTTATTGTGTTTTATTGCGGTAAATATTTTAACGAAGTCGTATGAACGCTAATAATATAGTTTAAAAATATGTTGTTTTAATTATATCGATTTTAGGCTGATTAGCCAAATTGTGTTTTTATCATATCTAAACATTGCGTCTTTCTTGTTGTCCTATTTATACTTGTAAATACCAGTAATAAATTTATTAACAATTGTGGTGTTAGATTTTTATTTGTTTAAAACTTATTGAAATTTAAAAAATCAGTTTAGGCTTAATATAATTCATATAAAATAAATGAGAAATTTTATTCACAAATACGACTTGACTCTGATGTTATATTTTTTAAACGAAATTTTGTTTAAGAACGCGTTAAGAATTTCTTTACGTGCACAACAGTTTTTTACAAATTCAGCAATAAAGACAGCATAATAATAATCATCGAATTTATTAAGAAAAGTCTTTGTTTCCAATAAGAAACGATGCGATTTAAATACCGGTAGTTTTTTACTATTCAACTTACATTTGTGTCAGCTTAATACTGACTTCAGTTTAAGAATAAATTGGTAAAATAAGTTTTTATATTAAAAGATTTACAATAATAGCCAGGCTTTTTAGCTATAAGTTGTTACTGTTTTAGTGCGTGCACACAATGTCATAATGCTGTGTTTACATACCTAGTGCAGCTACTATTAAGATAGCGTAATTACAATCGAGTCAATATTAAGTGTGGCGAATCTTGTATTTTTCGAACATTGGAAAACATTATCGATAATAATTAATTTTATTCGAAATTCAGTTACGCCATAAAAAAATCAATTAGGTTCATTCAGAAGACTAATCAGATTCGCTAAAATGTCAACTAATTAATTGTGAATGTAAAAACAGAATAAATACATAATTCTAAAGTTATTACAAAATTTACAAAAATCTTAATAAGTTTTACATTAGGCAATAATTACATATTTTGCTACACTGTTAGACTTAAATTCTTGCTTGGGGGGACGACTAGTATCCCAAGCCAGTGTGTATTCGTTGCGTTTAAGATAATCGTCATAATAAAGCTCTCACACTTGACACACTTGGTTTTAATGCAATGTATCACAGTAAGCTTCTGCAGCTGAAGATTCGTGTCAACAGTATCAACTCTGTTACAATTGAGTGTGCATGCTCCATACAATAATCAATCACCGCTGATACCATGTCTAATCGATATACTTGCTTCAGTTAAATAGCTTCAGTTAAATGAATCGACTGACTTTGTCGCATTGCTTTGCAAATATAGAAAGAAGCTCGCAGTAATTTAGAAATTAATGCAACAGATGTTTAGAATGAATATCATACATAGAATTTAATAGCATGGATGAGAGATCTACTGTATATAGTGTAGTGGATTTTATAAGGTATATAACTACAGCTTTAATACTAGTGTATTGTACCAAAATAATAAATTAAGCCTAATTAGTGTGATCTGTATTTAAGACAATTTCTATACAAAAATAGTGGAAAGATAGATCTAATAATTAAATTACTAGAAGCCTATACTATACTGTATATATATAGCGTTAATAAAAGTCATGCAATGCATTGAAATGTTTAAATTTAAAATAATCTGTCAAAATTTTAAATAATTGTTATTTCTAATGCTTCGATTAACCACCCCTACCTTATAAACTATTATATTAGTGCGCACCATTTAATAAGAAGTTAGTATCAGATGTTGAAGGCTAAGCTACTAGCATCTTGACAGTTTTATTATCGATTAAATTGATATTATAAATACAACTGCTATTATAATGTCATTGGCGATTATCGTTTCAAATGTACAGACTACTTCAATAATAACTATTGTTATTTCTTTATTTTGTCTCTCTGTATGAGTTTACTGTAGATTTAATGTTATGCGCATACTCTTATAAAAGTGTAGGTCAAATTGATCAAAACTGAGAATATAGCTAAGCAATTATAATATAGGTACAAACATAACTATAAACAAACATAAATATTACTTGATTTACAGCATAAAATCTATGTATACTAAACGATATAAATTTATACCAGCATGGTTTTAATAGTTAATAATTATTAATCTATAATTATTATTATTAATTAAAGAGAAATTGTATAGGCTTATGAATGTGTATATATAATAGGCTTATTATATATATAATTGTTATGTTAGTACGCTATTATAGGCTAGGCTTATAACTTTGTACGCTAGCATATCTCAGTGAATCAATCGTTAGACATAGTAAATAAGAGAATAATATTCATAATATTGCACCATCTAGGACTAAAATCAGATATTAATATCTGCTACTTTTATCAGCTGCTGCAATACACACTCTGGGACAAATCCGGCTTTCTGTTTCCGGTATTCGTTTCCTACTTTGAAGTCTCAATCCTAATTCGCTTGAAGCATTACGTATCGGGTGCGAGATTGACAAGCTCGTAAATTTCATAATTTTACAATCTTAAAAAAGCGAAATTTCTTCAACCTTGACTGAACGATTATTACAGTATATATACTGAGTATATCAACGTATAATCCAATCATTCCTCAGCTAGTGAAGATGTATAGAAATATGAAATCACAATCATCCTCAAATCAGGTAATATTAAAATCAGGTTCACTGTTTAAAAAAATATTTCACTTTTTATTTATATTAAGTATTACTAAGTGATGTTTAAAGTTTGTCAACCAAATTTTTATATGCCGTATACTTGTTCAGACTATTAATTTTGTGCATATTGTTTAAACTGTCTTTAACTGTTTTAGTACTGTCATTTCAAAAACGGTAAGTAAATATAACTAGAATATTATAATTTAATTAATATTCAGTGTGGAACTATGTTTGTAATATTTGCCTGATTGTTTTAATGTAGGTATTCATTTACAATTTTGCCTAAGTTTTTGAATGTTTCAATTCAAATTCAACTGCTATTATATAAGTCGCAACAACTGGTGTTTTGTAATTAATTTTCTTTAGTTTTAACAAATGGAAAACTTGGCACATCAAAGAACCAAAGTTTGATCAAACGATTCTTAGAAGCACGCTACTTAATTTAAATATCAGGTGTTGCGATTCTCAATTAACAGACGAAATGAAAATCATGAAAGAAACTATGCTAGTGTTATAAACTGATTCCGTGAAAGATCTTTGATTTTTTGATGAGATCGTGACAAAAAAAGAAGAAGCTCATTCAAAGCGCTTGAAATTTCTGACTGTAAATTTAATTATAATTATCAAGACGTTTCCATTCCTTCGTGATTTTTTCAGTGATATTTTCTGTAATTTCTCTTGTGTATGAGTAAACCGAAGAAAATTGAAGGTCCGGATTTATATGTTAATAGTAAATGTACCGGACAGGGTCATCTCATCTATGCCAGCTTTTTAATTTTCTAAACTGATCAACTTAATGTTTATTTTTGCGCTTATTTCGGAAATAATGTCAACTTTAATAAACTTATTGGATTTATTTTACCCTGCTTCATGGATTTGCTACAATAAGCTCATAAGGAAATACAGATCATCGATATCTGGCTGGTTCGATGAATTTAAATTTACAGTTTTTTCATAATCGACGATTAATATTTATACGATCAATAAATCAATTACAAATAGATTTTATCAATTTTTCAAGAAATTTAGTATTAGAGATTGTTAACTTATTATATATATATCTAAGAAAAGATATATATACTGTATATTCCTCATTTGATATCTAGAGTTTTCTTGTAAATGAGAAAAATTAAGCGAAATCGGAGGTGTATAGGGTCAGTCTATTCCTGGAAAATATTGACTATTGATTTATCCACAACATTTCAATATATTTTTGCTCGTTTTATCTCATTGTATTAACTTTTTGTCTATAGCGTGTTTTCCAAACTGACCTTTTGAACGTAAAGAATGATTTTATTCGCTGTGACTCGCTAAATAATTGCTTTCAATTTCGCGACAAACTTCAACGCAGATCGTAATTTCATTTGACAGTTACGCAACACGCAGCAATGGAGACAAAGTTATACATGCAATGCGTGTGGACAATCAGACTAGTTGACATTATCACTTCCAATTGACTTTTTAGAAATTCTTTTGTCCAACACGTCTTATTTACTTATTCCATTTTTAATATTGTTAAAGTGAATTTACAATTAAGTTTATAAAATTGAGAGCGCGAAAAGGGCTACTTGAGACACAAAGCAATTCATTAAATACATCAATTTACATTAAATGACAAAAAATAAATTGAATTTCAATAATACAACAGTTACTTTGAAAAAGTTAGTTTAGTGTTATGATCGATTCGCCTCACGAGATTCAGCCCACTCTTATTGTACTATTCACAAGAGATGACGATCTAATATTCTTGAGGATGAATGAAGATTGTCCGTAGATTTAATAAAGTTATTCTAATAGAGCGGAAAAACATTCACAGGGGAAATCTGTTTGAAACACCTTCACTGTAATTGATAATACGACAGTGAAACATTGCTTTCAGTTTTGCATATGAAATTATATAAGCTCTATAACTCTATATCAAAAAATATTATCTCTGAAAAATGTCGATGGGCTTTAGTACTATATGAAATATTATCTGTGATAAATCAGCGAGTAGGATTGAATGGGCAGAATTCTCTCGAATACCAGGATCCTTTGAATTAGGTTTATTTCTAATTGTGAATGACGGAAATAGACAGAATATCATCGATATCATATTGCTGCGTTCGCAAAAGGATGCATATGCTAAATGAATAAATAGATCTAAATAATAAGAATATAAGAAGCTTATTAAACTGCTCATATCTTGATCAATGAAAGTAAAAACACTGATTATAATTTCACATCAACTAGTGGGTAATATTTAAAGCAATGCTGATTAAAAGGTTTACAGTTTAGCAAATAAATTCAGGAAAGATTGAAAACTTGGCATTATTGGGCAATTTATATTTGGCCTACTTTACTGGATTGGGTGTGGGAGGTAGGGGGGGGGGGGCAGACGAACCAAAATGCATTCCTGTATCGACGATGTAGCATTTTGCTGAGCCAAGTATATGTCTGTTCGATTGCCTAAGCTGATACTTGCTGCGTCTGTTCAACGTTTCAGTCGGACGTTATTTTATCACACTGATGATCAAGATAATATACTATAGCTTAGCTTTTCTAACTTGAACTTTTCTATTTCGCTCGTACGAAAATATTTCAGTCGTTGTTATTCGTACGGTATTATACTAGTTTATAATAACTGTTCTTATAAAGCTATTTACAGAATCGATTTACTATCGCGGTGGTATTTTAGGGCTTTATGACTGCACATTAATTAAGGCTATATTATTCTTCTCAGTATCGTAACGTGTAATATTATTATTTAGTAGTATTTTATTCGCTATTAATAATATTAATTTATTGGTTTAACATTGTAGAGTACAATAGGCCGTATTAGTATATGGCTTACATATTTCTATCGACCTGTGTACGCTTTCAGGCTATTGTTAAATAAAGATAGAGCGTTTACATTTGCATCTACTTTCATTTTATCTGAGGCGTATAGACTAAGATATAAATTTTGTCAACGCATGACAATGTCATTGCAATGTGTTACGTACATGTGTAGTTATACTTAGATGGTTAAAGATACTTTGCCGTAGGCTTTGTCCTATATATCAATAATCAACAATGAAAATATAATATTTAACAATCGAATATTATAATTAATTACTAGGATACTAATGCTCGCTGGCTGTTTAACAAAAAATGAAATTAAATTATATTAGGCTTCAGTTGCATGGCTTTATAAACAAGGCAAAATGGATTGGCAGATATTATAAGTATATTTCTAAATTCAACAAATCTCTTCGAATAATCGAATGAAATATAACGAATCTGAAACCTTTTCTATATTGTAGCATTACCAGCTCTAACGGTATCAATAATTTATAAATCTTGCTGTTTTTATGCGGATTTTCTCTTTTTGTCATCATTGCAGGGAAGTTTAAAAATTACAACAGACAAGCCAGTCGTAACGCGACACAAAAGTAAGGATAAGAAGGAGATTAAGAACGAAGAGGACGAGGAAGGATATTCTAACTCACCCCCGCCCCCCGTTTTATCGATGAGTCGCCCAAGGAGAGGGGCCGTCAGCGCAGAGGTGTACACGGAGGACGATGCGTCCACTTATGTCAAAAAGGTTGACACCTTAGTTTCATATTTCAATACATAGATTTATTATATTTTTGATTCAATACATAGATTTTTTGTATTTTTGATTGAATACATAAATTTTATATATTTTGGATTTAATACATTGATTTTTTATATTTTGGATTACAATACATAGATTTTTATATTTTGGATTACAATACATAGATTTTTATATTTTGGATTACAATACATAGATTTTTATATTTTGGATTAC
>JAQIXG010005393.1:0-11514 GCA_034700105.1 Oconnorella tubifera | reverse complement strand
TACACACATACATACATACATACATACAAACAAACACATAAAGCTAGTAAAAGTGTTGTAAAAAATAAGACCTTTGTAATAACTCTGATCTTCCACCCAGCGTGAAAGACCAAAATCTGCCAATTTAACACAATCTTCCGATGACACAAGAACATTCCTAGCTGCTATATCTCTGATGAAAACAACAATACAAAACAACTATGTTTACATGACCATGCATGAAACTCAAATATAAATACAATACAAAACTAAATGTTTTGTTTCCAATTAATTTATGAAAAAAACTTCATTTGTTGAAAGAAATTATAATAAGTTTATAATTGACAATAAAAAATATTATATAAAGCAAAATATAGTCGGTGATAACATAACTACAAGATATATTGTAAATCTTTCTTAAAGAAAATTAATCTACAAAATGACGGTGTTTTGCAATGAATAAATACTTTGCAATCAATAATATACCTTTTATTAAACCTTTTAAACTAGGAAATCAAGAACTTGAATCAGTACATAATAAAAAACATAATAGTATACAAATATATACAAAAGCCTAACAATATTCCCAAACGTCTACCATTAACTAACTTAATTTATATAAATTGGTGACTACAACTAATATCAATTACTATCCCAATTTTAACCCTAATTTTAACAGTTGTACAAAAGTTAAAGTATCTAATCAATATCTGCTAATATTATCGATTCACGATTAATACACATTAATGAGATAAAGAGGCGTGATTGGTTAAAAACAAGGCCTTGCTAAAAGCACGTTTGATAAAATAAACAGAATCTAATATTGACATTAAAATTACCTGTGAACAAATTTTTTGCTTTCAAGATATGACATGGCAGATGCAAGTTGATAGCAGTATAAGATGAGAGATGTCAAATGAATCTGTTGACGATTACTTATTAAAAATGCCCGAAGCTGAAACATCAATAAAAGTCAATTAAAAATATCAAACCATAATTAAATTAATTAGAGCATAAAAAAAACAATATTCAACACAACTTTATTATTATCATCAGCATCGTAGATTTAGCGTTGTTTGTCTGTAGCACAATGTTATATTGGAACACAAAGGCATTCAATGATAAACAATGATTAAATTATATGATATCAATAATAAATCCACGATAAAACAGAGTCAAAAATAATGTCAATGTTGAATACGAAAGAAAACTAAATAACGAGTTAATGATTGTTTCTCATAAAACAATTTACTCTTCATTCACAACTGACAAAATGTTTTCATTGCAGTTCTAGCATGATTATAAAAACCTTGAATCTTCCTTGAAACCTTGATATCATCCAATATCTTTGTTATAATAATTGAACATCTATTCAGCAGTTCAGTTACTAAATAAATGCTTAAAATATTATTTAAGGTTTGAAATCTCAGTTAGATAGACTTACTTCACCATACATTGCTAGTTCCATAACAATCCAAACAGGAGATCTTGAACAAACACCGATCAGTTTTATTATATTAGGATGATCAAACTGTTGCATAATTGCTGGAAATAGATTTAAATCCAAAAATCAACAACATCAATAAACTGTTTTGCAAATAGAAATTGAAAACTTATAGTAATGTTAATATCTAATTAGACTTCAAAGTGAGATAAAATAACAGCATACCGTTAGATAATAAAAGTAAAATATATTTAACATCTATTTCTAAATAAACATTGATCACGAATAAAAGATGAATTTTTCTAATTCGTTCAATATTATTTGAGTATTCTTGCGCTGTCCGTTCATTCATCCGTCACATCTCTATATAATTACAGTGCTTTATTCACAAAAACAGAAAACACTTTATACAAAATTACTTAAATAAAACAGTGAATACTGAATTAAAAAGAACCGATGTAATCAAACCTGCTTCTTTCAGCAGCTGATCAGACACTGAGTTCTTATTATCAACCTTACAAGTCTTCACTGCGACTAAAATCTCAGTTTTATTCTGCAGACAATAACAGAACAAAATACAAGAAACTTTCGACTGATTTCACGATTTTAAATAATTTAATTGCAATATATATATTACTGATTGCAAGAATTGAATAGAATATTCCAACGTGAACAATAAACTGAAATATAGTTTAATCTCAATAAATCAAATAATCTTATAGATTGAAATGATTCCAGCGTTTGATTGATTTAGATCCCAGACATTATTTAAGCTCACATTAGATATATAGATTCCTCTGTACACATCACCAAACTGCCCCTCTCCCAGTATTTCTTCCAACACAATGCTGTCTCTGTCTACATCATACTCTGTCACTGCAAACAACAAATGTTTCACAAGTAATCAACTTAAATATCCATTTGGTTCACAAAAATCAAAGAATATTAAATGAAACAATACTAAATAAAACTAACTCAGCAAAAGAAGGTCCAAAGAAATTTACAAAAAAAGAGAATGGTATTTTTGAATACTAATTGCCCCAGAGACAAACGTTCCTAAGATGACAAACCTGTCTGCAAAAAAAAAAATTCGATAACAAATCATCTCAATACTGTTTTAACACAGGAAAAAAAAAAAGGAAGGAGTGACATACACAGAGACTGCTATTGTAGTGCAAGTCGTGCACCTTAATGCATAAAGTTCATACTAGTAAGATCATTAAATTCTGAAAAAATGTTATCACAAGAATATCAGAAACTATGATTACTTGTTGGAGTTGAGTAGTCATCTTCCTCTATTATCTCTGCATAATCTGATGATCCTAAAATAGACTAATTCATTACTATGTAAAAATATTGAAAAATCATTATAATAGTATAATAACAGTAACATTAATTTTCTCTATTCACACAAACTGACATCATGGATTAGCTTTCTGCTGAGTACACTAAGGCTTATACAGTAAAAATAAAATAAAAATTAAACAATTCTATAGAAATGACTAATGCGCTGGATCAACGCACGGGCATTAAATTATTTCCAATATCCAAGCACAATATGATTTAAAAAAATTCATATTACATCGATAAGAATATAAATGACGTGTTAGGAGTATATATATTAACTAAAAATGTAAATTAAATACACATTACAAAGCTTCTAAAAAAACTTTTAAAAAACAATAACAAGAAATATAGCATTACACCTATTATAAACAAATAAACGCAATCAAATTAACACAATGAAAAAACGATGAAATTACTTTGTATTTCCATATCACAAGGCATATTTGCAGCGCAGTCATTCGATGGCGTAACGCTGAAAGTACTCCTAAAAATTTAAATGTAATTATTACAAAATCATATCACGTATTTAATACCTCAACATATTGTTTTATTCTTCATCTATTAATAAAACTATGACATGACGTATTATTTTGAAAAAGTTCACTCTTTCAAGATAATAAATCACGTTATAGCAAAAATAAATAATACATAACCGGATGAATATACTTCAATTTAAATTCAGTTTAGAAACAGATGCGTTTACAAAATTAAACAAATCTGAAAAATTGAAGACAAAACGCCTAAAATGTCTGAAATGTTTAATTAATTAACAGTTACAAATCTTTAGTACGGTATAGTTTCTTTTAAAATAAATCTTACAAATTCAATGTCCTTTCAAAGAAAACTGTCGTTTTTTTATCCAAGTGCAGAGCAGTACCCAAAGTCTAAATTGAACATCTTTTATTTTAATTCGTAACATTTAGATAAAAGGTTTCGCATAAGTGACTTAAGCATTTAATGAAAGTGATTTATAGAGGATTATATATTGTAGGTTACTTTAAATTAATACTGACAAAGACTTACTTAGTTAACTTTTCCGTTGAATCAACTAAAATAAACAATAATTTTTTTGATAAGCTCATGAAACTAGTCCAATTTACATTATGTAAAATTATCTATATTAAAATGATAGCATCAATGATTTATACTATAGGCGCATGACAAACTTTTTCTGAAAAAAGACCAGTGAAATGTAATGTCTGCCAACTTCCTGCATATATTATCTTTTGCAAATAGTATAATTCAATTTAGACGTAATAGTCTATCGTTCTATGATAATATATATATTAAAGAATACAAAATATTTATACATAAAGAAATAAACTTAACAAATAAATATCATATGGTTTTTTCGCACTAATTTGTCCTTTTTATTTATCTCCATGGTTCTTCTATAAATATAAATTACTGATACAAAGAGAATCTCAAACAATTCGGAACAGGATAATTTTATTAAGGTTAAATTTGTTTTGCTCTATAAATCAACTAACCAGCAGTCTTCCACACAGTCTGTCCAGTGATGACATGACAGTATCCATCTATAAGACTTGCCATATTCTCAGTGGCTGCTTGACTCGTACAAGTTATGGTCAGAGGTTCTAATGTACCGGTTATCTTAACCTGCAACTGACTTCTCGTATCACTATCATTGCCCGGTAGGACACTGATCAGTCGAACTTGTTCAAACTCTGCCATGTGTGTAGTCTATAGAAACATAACGAGTTTTTCTTTCATATGAATTTATCTTTTTTAATGAATAAAAACACTCAATATATAATTTATAATACAGAAAATATAAAGCATGATCATAAATATATTCCATTGTCATTATTTTCTTATAAAATAAAGAAATTTGAATTGAAGAAACATCTTACAGCATTCTGGAAGATTACAACTATTTGCATAAAATAAGTTCATTTACTGTTACAAACTTTCTTGGAAGTAATTACATTTTAAAAGCTTAATATAAAAACTACATCACATACTGTTGCAGCCTTGTCAGTTTGATAACTAATGCCAACATCTGGTCCTATCACTAATTCCATAGGCACACTCCAACTTGTCTGTATATCAATAAAACAACAGTTACACTTAAGATTCAAATGACAATCTGTTAATATCTGAAATATATATTAAGAGTTACAATCAAAATTATATGTTTTACAATGAGATAATTTGGGAGCAAAACCATGACCATGATTGAAAGCACTGTAATAAAATTGCATTCAGAGACACATCAGGTAAGGTAAAGTATTCAACCAGGTGGTCCATGGTTTCCTGTAAGGGCATCTTTAGTTGAGCAGATTAAACTAGGGGAGGGGGGACAGTAATTGGAGAGAATGAGCCGAAAACAAGTTATTAAAGCTTTGCCATGTGATAGTGATGTGCAATGAGAATCAGTGATATCAGGATATAATAATAATATAATTTCCAGATTATTTCTCATTGCAGAAAATCCTAGTTTATAAATCTATATTTATTTGCGTTTCTCATTATTTGTGTTTGTTTATTGTTAAATGTTGTATCATAAGTTATCAAAGTTATCTAATTATTTATTTAATACTAAAACGTATAAAAAAACTATAATTACAATTAACTATTACCAATAATATAAGAAATTCTGATACTTTAAGCTATATTTCTAACAATATTATATATAATGTATAGTTATTATAAGGGTCAGAGCTATCATTCTAAAACTCAAAGAAAAAAAATCAAATGATTATCAAATCGAGCTATAATTCTAAATATAATAAGGAAAAAAATCAAATTTAATACATACCCCGAGAGCACAGTTGAATTTTTCCATATCAAATCGTCTAACGTTTGATATGATATCACAGTATTTTGATATACAGTCTTCTTCAGATAAAACTGCGTAGATTTTAAACGTATGTTGAACCAGTTTTCTAAGAGGCTTAGGCTGTAAACAATTCATAATTTAACTATTTCTTAAATTATAAAACAATTAACAATTTTGTTTCTTACATCAGCAAAAAATAATAAAATAAAGATACTAGAAAATTATATTTGAAAATATAGTATAGCCAGTGCAAACAACTTATATTAACGCTTAAGAGATATAATCAAAAGCGCATATAATATGAAAGTATAAATTAATATTATCAAAAACAATCTCAATATACTTAAGTTACGCATTAATATTACAAAGCTATTTAAATTTAAAAAGCTATAGCAGTAAATCTTCGACCATTTTCAAAGATTCTCAAAAATAGCATTTAGTCTCATAGAGAAGCAAATCAATAAAAAAAATTCATCTCAAACCTGAACATTTTCAACAACAAACTTTGGTAGAAATCTTCTCCATCCATTTTCTTCCAAATATTCAATGTTAGATTTCTTGTCAAGCGCGTTATGAGGCATATCTCGGAATAACATTCTACAATCAAAGACGTCATTCAAAAAACAACCCTACCCCCCACAAGTTGACCCCAAATACATTAGCCCGACAAATCAATTCCGTCAATTCATTTAGTAACCATAATTTAAGCCATTTCTAAACTTAATCAGAAACTTAATCCTACCCTAACTTTAATTCTAAAACCAACCCTAAGACTAACAATCGTGATAAATTTACAGGGTCACGACCGATGACACCTGATTTTAAAAGAAAAATTTAAAAAGAAAAATTGATTGCTGTGATTCTTCTATGTTCTGTGAAACGGATGTCTAGTCATTCGACTGCATTATTTTAATAATAATCATGAAATAAGATAATGAATAATCATCTACAATTTGAGACATGGGGCCAGAAACAAATTCATATCAGAAAGACTATGATGTATCAATTTAGCAAATCACAGCATAAAAAAATCAATCACTAAAATAACTTAAAATAGTATTAATTTTATTGTATTACCAACGGTAAAAAAGTCAAAATTCGAAAACATTATAAGTAATTTGCTTAATGCAACATATGTTTTGCATTCAACTTCTTCATTTTAATTGCAAAGTAAACTCTTCAATCAACTATATATAACTCAAATTATTGAAACAAAATAAATACAATTCAAATTGAGAGTGAATTACATGTAGAAATACTATACCTAATAAAATTAAGTTCACTATTTGAGAGTTACAACAAATCAGGTTTACATATCGGTACATTATCAGACTAATAAAAATATATTGCCCTGGATAAAAAGCAATCCAGTACACATTATCTTGTTACAAATTGAACAAACTATGAGAAACTCTACTACTTAGAAAAGTTTATCTGTGAGAGCAAAGCTTTAATGGATAAAATTTAAATCAAGTAACTGCTTTATCATGTATCAACATCTGGTTTTATGGGGTCAATAAAGGAAGCAATCATATTAGCAACTAGCTGTAACTAAATATACCTGTAACAGTAACTGACAGTAATGTAACTGTGAATGTAACTTTTAATATAACTCTAAAATGTAACTGTTAATGTTAACTTTAACGGTGCTTGGACTCAAATGGCAGGTTACATCCAAGCACAACATAGACATTGCATTGGAGTAAACATAATATAACATAAAAATTATTTGTATAATTTGTGCATATTCATGCACAAATTTAATCCCTCTTAAATGCATCAAACTATACTTTTAACGCACTGTATAAACTAAAAGCATAATATAACCTCAACTAAAATATATGAAGAAGAAGAATAATGAAAGCAATATAATTGATGGACAAAAGATAATTAAAGGTAAAATAAATAAAACCATGTAAATAAATAATAAGTACATCATAAAGAAATAAACCGAATCAATAAACATTTCAAGAAAAGAGAGAAATAAAGAAAAAAGGCCATCATCCACAGTAGAAACAACCAATTTGAGATTCAACAGAATTTTGAAAGTTATAAACTTCTAACTGTGAATTTAAGCACAGATATTGAGCCTAGATAAAATACAGTTATTACTTGTAAATCAAATAGATAAAGAGGACCTAGTAAGTCCAGTAAATGCAATAAATTAAAAAAAAATGTTATACCACAAAGAGCAAATTTTTAACCACACAAAGTGCTAAGAATTTCACATAAAAAAATATTTCAGTTAAGCAAAACAAAATATTTAAACAAATATCATGCATATTATTTTAAGACCTTATAGATAATTGGCCATAGTACTAAACAAGGACTTAAGTATTAAGTACCAGCGATAAATATTTTTTGTACTATAATTTTATGTACACAATAATTTTTACAGTATTCTAGATTATGTAATTTAGATTATAAATCAAACTGCTTGGCTCACTTGAACTCACACAACCTCATAAACAATGCATTACTGAAATACAAATTAGCATTAATAACAGACAGAATTTATAGCAAATAATTTCTTTGGCTTATTTTTAACTATATGGAAAGAGAACATGTGGACATTACATAAAAAAACTAAGCTTAGGAAGCTTAGGATAATCATTGCATGTTCTTGAATGAGAAAGAAAACACATAAAATTCAACTTTATATCAAAAATGGAATTTAATAACTGTTACAATTCAAACACTTCTACCATTAAAGTCTATGAACTTATTAATATAAATTCATGAGATTGTATAGAAGCTACTTATTTGCTCATTTCTACAAAATATAATGAAAAATTTGTTATTAAATTCAAGTCATTAAACTGTTTAAAATATGAAACATTAAAAATAAACATGATCCTATTTCATCTAAATTCCAGCCAACAAGACATAAAACTCAATTCACAACCCAATATTCATATGCGACCATCAAATAGACAATCTCAGCGACAGTCTTAACTATTCATTGAGATTATACAGATGTCAAGGCAACTATTTCTATTTCCCAGGCTATTTGCTTATCTTCTTGATGTTTAGCATCACATCAGTGAAAAAACTGTACAGCTACAAAGATTCAATTATTGATATTCAAAGTCAACAGGAAAATGATGTCAGTTGCAATCACTGCTATATGAATAAATCAGATTAGATCAGTTTATGATTGCATCGATGGTCATTGCTTTGAAGAGAAACAAATTACTTTCAAATTCATCTCTGATATTGAGATTTAGCATATCCTCAAAGGACTGAGTGCAACAGCAAACACACAAATATAAAGAGCAATCTCTAAACCAAGTAAAAAGAAATTTAGTAAAACTAGAGTTTGATGTACTAGGTTGTTTTTACAACATAACTATTCAATTTAGTAAGCCACGTTCATAAACAAGCAAGCTTTGCAATAAGGCCCTCGTTATAAACCAGCATTTTTGTAATCCTCAATCACTGAAGACAGAATAATTGAGAATATATAGTCATTCACATATTTGCAAAAAGGCTGTCGACTGAGACAATCTGAAATACAGTCGTTGAGACTCTCATACAAAATATCACTCTGTGAATCCATCTTAAGCAAACAGCTCATGTAGTAATTAGTTACAAGAGCTCCACGGTCCAGACATATAAGTCAGTCAAGTAGTTTTAATCATAAATCTTCTTTTACACCCATCCACTTTACTTTCCATCAATTCTATAAACCAGACTCGAGAGACAGGACATAAAATAAAGTAAATTTGCACATTATGAAGATCATAAAACAATTAATTCTGTCAAATATCAGACACATCAAGCCACTCTCTCACCACATTCAGCTAATATAGTTTAAGCAATTTTATGTATTTAGAGAGAAACAAAACTACCAGGGCTTGTCTATAATAAGATATTAATTTAACTTCCTCCTTCTCTTTAATTAGATTTAATTTTATTACCTCTAAAATTTCAGTAATAAATTGAAACCCTAACCTATAACCAAATTCTATCACCTTCGCTAACAGTTGGATGGGTTTAGTTAGAAAGTTTGAACCTCAAAATAACTTTGATCTCACAAATATGTACTTGGTTTAAAGAATGAGCCTTTATTTACAGCAAAACCTCATCATAGAAAAGTCAAGACATTTCTAAACTATGGAAATAAATTATTTTACAACTATTTACAACTCATTATATTCGAAAATAAATACAAATTAATGTTGTTAAACATTGCAATTAATACATACACAATTAAATAGGTATAAAATCTAAGATATAAAATCAAAATAACAATTAAAAATGATTATAAAGTTAGATGATTCATGACATCGAAATTTACTTACATTGCTAGATAGACATTAATTCAGTTCATAGTCACATTAAAAACTCAATTAAGTATTAACACAGTTAAATTATATAAAAACAACAAATATGAATTGTTTCTAATGAAATATCAAATATGGATCTGAGACCCCAGAACCATGTTCAAATATCTGGTATCTGGAATCTAGATTCCATGGAGTTCTTACAGAAGCTGTACTACAAAAATGCAATAGTCATGAAAACAATCAATACTTTTATGTATACTAACTAACTTGACAAATAAATTATAACTATGTTTAGGTTACTTACCTTATTTCAATGCAACCAAGATGAATTGCTGTGTCCTGATCAACCGACTCTCTTAGACTATTACTGTAGTCATTCTTTAACTGTAACAAATAAAAATACAACTAACTAGTATGTAATATTGTGAACAGTATCACAATAACTGTCTACAAACTTTTGAACTATGACACTACGTCTACCATCAATTGGTCTACAGATATTTGATCCACTACAATAATACGGTTAGGGTTCAAATTAGGGTTAGGGCTAGGTTTGGGGTTTAGGTTATGGATAGGTCAGGGGCTAGCTTAGATAAAAAGTAGATCAAATATGGATAGCAGTGATGTTGTAGACTAAAAGTCTAAAGAATATTTGTCGCGGAACCATTGTAAAAAGTTTCAATTAAAAAGTCTTATCTAGATTAATTAGGTAAATGAAAAGGGATGGCAGAATAAAGAATAAGTCAAAATCAACATTCTTAAATGATACAAAGAACAATATAAAATAATATAAATTCATTTCATAAATTTATCCAGTTTTGAAAAAGTACTGACAAATGTATAACTAAATTCTAAAGGACTATTAACTTTCAATTTCATCTTATTTATACTAAAGTAAACAAAAGTAAATTTAAGTTTATAATTTTATGTAAAACGTCTCAGATATTAATCACAAACACGACATCTTTAGTTGCTAATGTGAGTACTTTACTAAAGAATGTGGCAAGCCAGAGAAATACTGCGCTTCAGCGGCCTTGAACCCAATATATATCAGATCCCAGTCCGGAGTTCTCTCACTTCACCGATAAGCTTCAACCTTCAGCAATAATAATTACTAAATTAAACATTAAACGTAAAGAACTGCGAAACAAAAAACGAACGCATACCTGATCAAAGAGATAGTAGAATGTGACTTTATCTTTAGTAATAAATTCTTTATAAGACTTTGGAAAGTATCTAATCCTTAATTCGTATCTGAAAAAACAATTAATAACAAAGTCTAAATTAAATACATGCAAAATAATCTGCATAAAATTAAAATGAGTAATTATTGCAATCTATTTAAAAACAAGACTGTATTTGATGTAATTAGTAGATCTGAACAAAGTTTGAAATTATTTCAAAGAAAGTCACTAGACAGACAGATAGTCAAAAGAATTATTTACAACTGACAAGAATCATGCTTAATATAAAAATATGAAAATGTGACTGTAGATAGAACCTCGGGACATGAATGAGAAAAGTGTCCAGCGAGGCCCCATTTTCTAACTAGTCCTGCCCCTTTTAGCCAGTAGCCCAACTAATTAACATTATTTATGTTAATTAGATGCTTCGACTGCTCGTTTCTAGGATAAGATTTATCCTAGAAACGA
>JAQIXG010005392.1:0-11517 GCA_034700105.1 Oconnorella tubifera | reverse complement strand
CCACAGAGAAAAAAGAGTAGAGATTATTTATAATAAAGACTCTCATTATCAATTTATAAAATATTATAAATATTTTTATATTTATCGGCTTATAGGCCTATAATCTCGTTCAATAACCAATTCACAAAATACATTTCACAGTTCATCTTTCACGTCAAAAATCAAAATTCTGCATTTTTTATGACGGAAGCTAGTGCATTTTGCTGTATGAGAACCCCTCATGGGATTGGGGTAATTTTAGTACCAAAATGTTCACAATAAAAGGTTCTATAATAATATAATGGTTCATTTTGTTATGTAATGAACTTTAGCATGATTTATTAGACTTTGTTTGAAGAAATTTTGATTTCAAAAAAAATAATTGGGGGGTGCCTCACGAAAACTTCTCCTCAACAGCTATCCCTCAGCTAATTTTGAAAAAAATTAACCTGAAATGTTCAGAAAAAAATTTTCTACAACTTTGCCATAGAAAGTTTTTGATCTGAAACTTTTCATTGCAGACTATTTGTCCTCAAAACAAAATTTAGGGATAATGTTGCACGTATGCCCTATAATAAGAAATTAAAATCATTTTTCAATTTCTTTTGCGTTCAATCCAAAGTTCAGAAGCTGACGAAGATAATGTTGCAAAAATTATTTTTCTATCACGCATGGTTGCTGAGATACAGATTTTTAAAAACTTCGTATTTTTTTGTTGATTTTTTACAAAAATTGAGAAAAGTCTCGGAAATTCAGAGTTATAACGTCGCGCGTCAGCCAGTAAGTAAAGGGTTAAATAAAAACCGATGTATTTTTATAGAATCCTGCCGTGTCATTCAACTGCAGAAGAGTTTTAATAATTTTGCTTATTTACGATGACATTCTTCAGTGTTAATAAAATTTTATTTTAAACGAAGTCAGTACAATTGTATACACACCGTATTCGTTTCAAATAGGCCTTCATGAACTTTATCTATAAATCTATGACATTTCACAACAGCTGTTACGAATTAAAAAGACGAAAACAAAACAAAAGCATTAAATTCAGTAAGCAGCCTTCATCTCATTCACTCCATCTATTGACTCAAATATCGTATAAGTTTATATCTCAAAGTTTGAACAAGTTTTCTTTACTTTAATCCATCATAAAATTAACTTATTTCACAAAACTTATTATCTTGCCTTAGAGAGCTGATCAGTATCAGGTCTGACTGTAGGCTCTGTATTCAGTAACATCTTTACATGGTCACGTACTGCATCCGGAACATTCTGTATTCTAGAAGCATGCAGTGATTTCATCTGCAAATAAAAACGCCAAACTAATTCAGTTAAAAAACTACGTTATAACACGAAACCTTAACCTGGGATTTAAAATATCTATAAGTTAAAAGAGGATAAAAATAAGATAATAATAATGACAGATAATATCAATGACATAGATAGCATCGGATTTAAAAATTGTATCAATTTTACTTGAGAGATTTAAATGAAAAATATGCCTGATGGTCTGCGAGCACTACCAGACAAATGTCAGCAAGCCACTAGTAAGCAGCGGCATAATTAAAGATAGGAAACCTATTGACATTGCATCAATAAAATGTAAGAAACCTTAACACCTCAAACATTTCCATAATTATTATTTTTTTAATAAATGTACAATGTAATCAAATACGATATAATAAAATCAATATAAAAATAATGATTATATAAATACAGAAATTTAACAGAACTTTTAAACATGTATGGCAAATAAAAATTTGATTGACAGAAGCTAAAAAAATTAAAAGCGTCTTCGAGAAACTGTCACAAAAGTTTTCAGAATTATTCGCAGAAATAAAAGTCATCTCCGAACAGTAAACTTAAAAAAAACTAAATAAAGTAAAAAATCCGGTGTAATTGTCTAACGAAAGAACAAATAAAATGAAGATTAGAATAAAATGTCATCAGCACCTCTTCAGCATTACGCTTGAAAGTAGTCCAGTCATCCAGAGAGTCGTAAACCGGTTTACCCCCTGAGTGCATAGCGTGTATCAATACGCCAACAGAAAACATATCACTCGTTGTGTCACATGACGCGGTTAGAGCGTATTCCGGAGCCAAGTAATTGAGTTTAGGTTGAGCCACTGGAACCATGTTAGGGTCCCATTCTGGTGTCGCAAAATAAGCCTGTAAAATGCAACATTTAACTATTTATATCTATTTGTTAGTTTATTTATTTAAATAGAATAATACAATAAAAGAGATAACTAAATAACTGTAGCGAATTAATAAAATAAATACATTAATAATCAATAAATATATTAGAAATGCAATAACATGCAAACTAGGAATATTTTAGTATCAAGTTAGGTACTCTAAAGACATAGATTACATTTTATATCAGTATTCTTTAAATAGAGCTTTCAGTCGCTTGGTTTAATAATGTTTTATAATTTATCATACTAGGCTCTTATAGAAAGTAATAATTACAAATGACAATGATCTGTGATTAAGTCTCTGATGTGAGATAAATTACCGCTAAGTAATTTTTTATTTTAATATATATATAAAAAATTGTGTCATAAAATGCTAATAAAATAAGTTTCACAATGCGTTGGAATCAAATAACATTTTAAATGGCTAATTTTAGATACGCGTCTCTGTAATTACAGTATAAAATGATGCATAAAATTTATGTTTAACTAATACACAAATAATCAAACTTTCATAGAAATTTTCTGTTGACTGAAAAATAGAATAATAACTGTGTTTCTGAATTACTGCACATATTTTGACTATTACAATGACTTATTGGTAAATCATCCTCTCACATCCGTGATCTAGGTTCAACACCAAATCAAGGCAACTTCTTTCTTGACTCAGCTGTCGCTTATTATTTCCTTAACTAGTTTTCTGACTAAGCCAAGTGTACAATTTATAGCTACCTGTAATCCTTGTTGATTAGAATTACTGATACAGAATTCAAATCCTGCCAGCTTCCAACAACCAGTCTTGTTGACATAGATGGACTCTGGACACAGGTTTCCATGTATCATTTTTACACTGGAGTGAAGAAAAGTCAACCCATCTAGGATCTGTGGGAACATAAATGATTCGTATATGACGCAAAATAAACTCCATGAAGAAAATTTAAACTATGTTGTCACAACATGGCATCATTTAATGTCACTGTCATGATAACGCATTCCGCAAACTTTTGGTCTATGACACTAATCAGCAGATGAGTTGTGTAGGAATCTTTACTGATATATAGTGACATAAAAGTGAAGAAACAAAGCACTGAGTGAATTCAAGGCTTTAATCGCGTTCAATTAATTCATTTTCTTTCAGAAATGAAATGACTTTGCTTCAGACGAGAGATTTACTGATATTAATATAGTTTTAGCTTAAGAACAAATTGACACGCAGATAATTACAAGGCAATATAATTATTAAAAGGCTTCAGTATATTTATAATAATGCAATATAAATAAACAATTCAACTGGCAATATAAGAATCTCTTTACAAAAACAATAAAGGCCTAAAGATGCTAGACCTGCAAAAGTCCGTATTTAATTTCTACATCAAAGAAAGTGAAGTCTTTGAACTGCGGTGGGGCAGGTGTGGGCAGGTTATCATGCTGACCAAGAAGATTGGCAAGACTCGAGAAAACTGGCTCTGTCGCAAATGCTAGACTTTCTCTAAATTAAAACAAATCAAATAATACAAAATATGCACAGATTACAGTTGTCAATGTAATGTCAATGAAGCAGCTGTTGAATAAAACTGTTCAATGAATCTTTGATGCCAAGTCCAGCAGGAATGGTTAATAAATCAAAATTATAGCTTCAAACTCATCTCAATTGAATTGTGACGCATCAAAACGACTCCGACAAATCAACCCCTACTATAAATTCTTAGGTTTTGTGGTTTGGATTCGGGTTAGGGTTGAAGGTAGGGTTAGTGTAAGGTTTGACTTACAGTTAGTTAGTGTTAATAAATGAATTTATGGGGCCATTTTGTCAGATAAATGTATTCAGAGTCGTTTTGTCAAGGTAGTACTTGACGGTACCTTATTGAATTAATTATCTTAACTGAAAGAAAATTATCAAGGGAACCATCTCTCAATACACTAACCAGCAATGCAATCAGCAAATAAAGCATTAATCAATCGTCATTCTGATAAAAGCAGCTTTAATAGACTTACTTTATGCAATATGTAACCTTTGCTGATTAATGATTTAGTTTCAGTAGCACAACTTTATTATAAGAAAATGATGCCAAGGTGTAATCAAATAGCTACAGTAGCCATGGCCTTTACCATTTCAACTAGTGACTATACTAAAATTGATTTTTTAATAAAACGATCTCCCTGTAATTTGCCACTAGTCTATATTTACCTAGAATCTTCCAGAGGATGGAGAACAGAAAGTATCTTAGGATGCCTCAGACGCGTCAGCTGTGAGACGCCTTTCTTAAGTATCTCAAGTATAGCATCTCGCTGACCTCTAGGATATCTGTCCAGATTCTTTTTCTCAAAAACAAACACTGAGGCTTCCTGCATTTTAATTAAATAAAACCAAAAAATAAATAAAGTCCGTAAATAATCTCAAAACAATATTGTATAATTTTCTTGAATCATAATAAATTTTCTTAGTAGGAAAACTATTAAATCACAGATATGTACTCATTTTAAATAGAAAAAGTATCTCTATTATAGTATATGAACATATTTTAGATACTCTGTAAGAAAATAATTTATGATATAAAGTTTAAGATATATGAGAACACTGCCAAAGCCTGGACTAAATAAATACATTTGTAAAAATATCGGATTGTTTATGCAATCTACTGATTAAGCTAAGAGTATAATTATTCAATTTACATTAAGATATAGCTTAAATATCTTCAAATTTCAGATCCTTTTATAAAAAAGACCACCAAAGAAACTCATAAAATGAAAATATAAATTCATAAATTAAATTTCAACACTAGATAAATGATGGACAGATCTCAAATTAAGATCCTCAAAACATTTCCTGTTAAAGGATCTTATGTAAACCAATTCGTCTTGATTTTAAAAGTTCTGTAAAATTTAATTTTTCTGATCTTCACAAAATATTTTAAAATATTTCAACAAATAGGCCCTGACAAATCAACCCCGTCAATTCACGTAGTAACCACAACTAAACCAACCCTTAACTTAACCAGAAATCTAATCCTAACAAACACTTCTTAACCCTAAACATAACCCAACTCCAATCCTTAGAACTAACAATCGGGTTCAATTTATCAGAGTCAATTTGATGGGTCGCAATTTAAAATATCATCAAATAGTTAAGATTGACCTGTTTAGTAGACTTTTGTACAGCATCACATATCTTCCACATAAGACCAGGTCCACCACTTGCTCTATGCTGCAGTATCTCAAACTCACCAGTGATAGGATTACCCACAGGCAGAGCACTAGTTACGGCTGACTTTATACGATTTAATACATCCATATCTTACAAGTCTGCTTAATCAAATTAACTATTATTAGATAAGACTGCAATATCATCAACAAGAGAATATGTAGGCTTATTAAAGTCACATTTTAGACAATTCGATTGTCAACATCTAAAATTCTATTATTACTAGAAGTAGCTTTTACTTGGTACCTATTGGATAAAATTAACACGTGATAATCATTAATGAAACCTCCTTTTTTACATTCACTAGAATGAACATTAAACATATTGTATTGTGCACAGTAATGTGCATAGATTATGATTGATAAATAACTAATAATTCATTGCAGAAATTATGTATTAATGAGAGAATTATATACAGTGGTAAAATCAGTAAAATATATCCACAATTTTTTTTAAAACACAAGCTTACAGAACTATTAAAACTAAAATGAATTTTCACCGATAATTTCACACATGTATTTTCAGCAATTTGTATTCAAATTTATTAATTAAATTTTCTATGCAGAAATTAAAAATCTTCAGAGGAGTATACAATAGAAAGTTGAAAATTGTGCCCAAATTCCTAAACATCAACATTTTTCATATTAGGAACGTGAACAAATTTTTAAAAATATATGATTAAGTAATTTCACGTGGAAAAGCTTTTAACAACTCGTGCAAGATTTCCATTTAAATGTTAGGATGAAAATTAATTTCTGACTATACAATAATTAATAACAAATGTATCATTCGTTTATATTACTATTACTAATATTATTACGTATTATATACATTAGAGGCGTTACATGGCTCATTATTATAGAAAAGTTTTATAACATATGAATTAGACGCTTAATCTATAACAGTGTGTCAATCTAATGTAATTAAAACTGTAGGCTTATATTTTTCAATTACTTAATAATCAAATGTAACAATATTATTAAAAACAATTAATATTAATTATAAATAAATTACTTTCAATTATTCCTAAAAACACAAATCAATAAACAAGATCACGTTCCTTATGAAAAACGTTAATATTACTGACCTATATAATAATAATAACCTATAATAATAGTTATAGTTCTATTCCTGTGGTTGATATATTCTTTACACTCCAAATGTTAAATTATTTGAAAATTAAAGACAGATTATTGCACTGAAGTAGAACCTTAAAACTACAATGCAATTATATAATATTATATAGTCAGTGGCGGGTCCATAGGCAGTGGCGGAGCCAAGCATAGGCTGGAGTAAGCTAGAGCCTACTCGGATTTTTTGGCGAAAAATAATTTTTTTTGGTCGTCAAAATGATGTAGTCAACTTTCTCTCCACTTTCTCTTCTGTTATTCTTGACGCGAATTGTAATTTATAAGCCTCGTCGACTGTTGAAACTAAAAGGTAATATAACGTCTGAGTTATGTAACAAAAACTATTTTCAACTTTGCCAAAGAATAGAGTAATGACTAAAAAAAGCCATCACTGTCGAAACTGGTTGTATGTTGGAATTGGACTCCCAAAATTTGATTGGGCCCGCGTACAAAAATTTGCTGTGCTCATCAGACTATGACGACGAAAAGGGCGCCGCTACTGAATACATATATGTATATATATTTCCTTGTAGGCTTATTATTCTGCTCACATTATATTTTTTCATAATATTATGGCACATTAATAATCAGTGGCGTACCAAGAATTTCACAAAGGTTAAATTTTATTATTTCAGAAAAATATGATTTTTTAATTACTAAAGAACACAATGTGTTAGATTTTATCTAACCCATGTGGACCTTTTCTTTATAAGTGTTTTAATAAACTGTTTTGCAAAATGTAACAAAAATCATCGAACATTATAAAATAGTTTAATATGATGTCATCTGTCGATTAAAAATTAAAAATCAATCGAAATAAGCTAATAGCATTATTAAGCGATTATGACGTGTAAATAGATTAGAACGACGTCTTACACAACGGTGATCGGATGGCCGAATGTATAAAACGAATCACAAGGTTTAGAAAGACTGAAGGGTACGGGTTCGAAACCTCGGCGAGAGGGGTTTCGGATCGGTTATGATCACCGTTTTGGTTTTTCAATAAATTATTATTTTTTTCTTTTTAAATAACTATTTATTCACATTCACATACGAATTTGATTTATTATATATTTTTTGATTTAACTTATTGTACCTATTATCAGTATCGTTGCCAGGATTTAACTAAGAGAGAAGGATTTGCTCAACTAAATAAAGTTACGACCTTTTTTGGTTAATTATTACTCAACTTGAGTGGCGCCGCCAGGCATGGGCTGGAGTAAGCTAAAGCCTACTCGGATTTTTTGGAGAATTTTTTTTGGTCGTCAAAATGATGTAGTCAACTTTCTCTCTGATCTCTCGTTCAGGTCGTTCTACAAATGACAATTTGTTTATTTATGTTTGACGCAAATTATAATTTATAAGCTTCGTCGACTGTTAAAACAAAAAGGTAATGAAGAATAAAGGTAATATAATGTCTGAGTTATGAAACAAAAACTATTTGCGAAAAATATATATAGTAAGCCAAATAACTAAAAAAAGGTCATCACAGTCGAAACTGGTTGTATGTTGGAATTGGACTCTCGAAATTTGATTGGGCCCGCGTATAAAAACTTGCTGCTTGATTATGACGACGAAAAGGAATTTTTTTAGTCTACTCGGAAAAAAATCCTGGCGCCGCCTCTGTCCATAGGGGGGGGGGCGATTTTGGCGATCGCCTCCCCCCCCTACATAGTCGTTTTACTTGTTTTATGTGTTAATTTAAAGCTTGATGGAGCGATCTCCCCCCACCTCTGCATAGTTCACATTTTTGTTTGTAATAAATAAATGTAAAGTTTATAGGCTAGCTTCAATCGATACAGATAGATATTTGATATATGTTTGCTCAAAAACGTAAAGAATCCCAGTCGACAACTTAAAAAAGGATCAACTCTTCAAATAAAAACAAATCGCCTCTTTGAGACATTGTTTCAGCCATGTGTCCCTGGGACGGCCGCGTGGCCTTTTCCAAGTCCGCGGGGCATCGTCAGTCTGAGTTCGGATAGCCAGGTGCAACGCTTTGTGTGCGGGAGCGGCAGGGTCCATGCGACGGATATGTCCAAATAACCTATGACAACTGGAGGATATGACAGTGGACATGTCAGTAAGGCCCGTCGGCGTGACAACATCTGCATTGGTGATAAAATCATTCCAGCGAATATTAAGAATGCGGCGTTGGCATCTCATATAAAAAGCCTGCACCATGTCCAGGTCTCTCTTTAGCATGATCAAACATGCTAAAATTTGATGACAAACAGCATTCCAGAAATTATAGCTAATCTGTCTATCAAGCGACTTACCCAACCATCAATTAAGTTACTTAGCTATCAAGCAAGTTACTATCAGGTAGCTCTACAACCTCGCCTCATAGTATATCAGTTTTCAAAATCTTATTCGATGTTTCATTTTTGTTCTTAAAAATAAACTTTATTAAAAACTCTGACTCTGAAGTAAAGGTCCATTTCCTTTTTATTTTCCAAAATAAAGCCATCACGTTTTTGAAGTGCATAGACCTACTCCACACTTAATGTTTGTCCATTTTTCATTTTCAAATGACAAGTAGAATTACAAATAATTATTATATCATTTCGATTTTCTTATTAAATCCTTTTTGTTTCCTTATTGTTAAAAGTTGAATGATTAAAAACTGTCATTCAGAATTTCAGATGTTAATTTTCTAAATTACATCAGTGGTAATCATTTGGCTGCTTTCAAGTTTTTATGTATACTCCTTCTTCAATGAATTCTTTGAATGCATCTTGATAGTTTAATTATGCTGAACTCTTCTGTTTGTCTTGCAATACAATGTCATGTCAAAACAGCTGGTTTATTGTAATTATAGTCTAACATTTTTTATATTTATGTTAATGATTAAAAAGATTATCAGAATTTTTCTCAGTCAATCAAAATGTTTTACAACACTAATTTAAATTGATATTTAACCTGAAATTGAAAGTGGGTCGAGCCCCTTTTAATTAAATCTCATTCAATAATGATATAATAAATACAGAGATAAAACTAATACAGTAATATACATTTTATGCAGTATATTCATTAAGTATACTTACACTAATAACAAAAAAATCTCAACAACTATTTACACACAATATTTAACCTAATATAGCATACAGTCAATGCAATAAAATATATTAACAATTTAAACAAATAACATATTTACAATTAAGATAATAAAAGACATTTATGCCATTAATAAAATAAAAATAATCAACAAATAATACAATGTTTACACGTAACAATTAACAATCGTCAGTAATCTAAGATTACCAGTTTTAATTACTTTGCCACTCTTAACACATAGTTCATGACCCCCTATAACCAGAGACAGTTGAATGTAGGAGTAGATTCAGACTTGATTGTAGGCCAGATCATCTTACATTGATCTTTGATTGGAAGCCAGTCTCTATCATCTAAGTAACTCTGATAAACTCTTCTCAGCATCAATCAGCTTGTCTTCATCTAATCTTATACTGCAGTGGATGAGAGAGAGAGGCTGAATGATCTGTCTGTTGACGTTTGCTCTAGCTAATCTTCAGTCTGGTCTAATCTTCTGGTAAAAATCAATGCTAATTTTAGTTAGCCAATCAGCGCTAGTTATGTCGTCTAAATGGCATTAATTAATAATTATATCATTAATTAATCAAATTATGACATTTAACATTTTAACATTTTAATGATTTTAATATTAAATTACTTATAATTTTGTTAAGCTGCAGTGCTGAAGTATTTAACTTTAATATTTACCTTAACACAGACAAAGTAGTAATCGGTTTGCTAATAAGCTGCAAATTTAAGGTAGATAAAAGATCATACATACTCATTCTAATACAACTCCAAGTTCTTCAGTCAAATCATTCTCTTTGTCATATCGCACTCTCTGACTGTCACAAACTACTTCAGACTTAAATTTTTCTCTGAGTTCATACTGCATGTAGGCATTCTGGTCTGACGTCTCAAATATATACTTGAGAGCCAATCTGTCAAAACACAGGCATCAAATCTTTACAAAATGTGAAAACATATCAGAAAATAAAGATAAACATATATATGATAGATTATTTGTATTTGAAATCAATCGGAGTTTACTGCATCGCATGACAATGTCAGTGGCAGAGATAGGCAGGAATTGACTAATATGATAGATATTCTGAACATATGACTGATGGTTTACTAAATGGATAATTATTGTTAATGAAATCTTTACAAAACTCAGAAAGAAATTGATTTCATCGGAATATTTTTGTACTCGGCTTTTCTTTACATTTTCTCACATACCATAACAGAGTCTTAGAAGATGTCATATCAAAATTATAGATATTTAATGGCGGACCATTAAATAATCCTCTGAAGTATGTTATTGCTTGCACGTTATATTTTGAAGAATCTAAGCTATTGTTTCATTCATTAAAATTTAGTTGCAAAGTAAATAAAATGTCAAAATCTCAACCGATCTCTTGTCAAATGAGTGTGGCCCATATTATTTGGCTTATACTGCACCCTTTGGAAAGGTGTTTAATTAACTAACCAGCCGTGTTTTAGAAGTTGTTCATTAAATTCATTGTTGTTCATGACAGGTTCATTATAAATCATTACAATACACAAATCAATTTTTAATTGATTTGTACCGTTATTTTCATGACTGGCTGAGCAATGTTTTTGTTGAAACAACTAAATATAATGCGGAAATGAATAAAAATGACCATAATAATTAGTAGTGACAACAAAATCACGTACAAATAAAATTTAAATCATTAAATTGATGGAAAGTTCAATTAAATCATAAACTCAATCAACCACAGCAATCATACAGTCAATCATAAACCATGTATTCACCGCGATGCGACCTCCAATGAAGTCATAGAATCCCTCCTCCACCATCGCCTCCTCTCAGTCTTCACCCCACTAGTCTTTAGTACACCACCAGGACTTCCCTTCGCATTCCCAACCGAGTCCCTCGTCACCTTTCTCTTCAACCAGGCCCTAACTCTCTTCAGTCCCCTCCTCTCCCTCGTTCCGT
>JAQIXG010005391.1:0-11518 GCA_034700105.1 Oconnorella tubifera | reverse complement strand
GTTATGAATGGTCCTGGTTATGAATCGTCCGGGTATGAATCGTCCGGTATGAATCGTCCGGTTATGAATCGTCCTAATATCACCAACAATATCTCCAGAAAGTGTGTACAACTTTAAAGCAACATAAAAGAGAAAACCTCTGTAGAGTCTAGACAGAAAATATTTCCAGGGAGGGAATGATTCATTTAGTTAATTAGTCTATAAAGGAAACTTGTTTCAAACAGTTGACTGTAGATCAGAATCTAGTTTATAGATGAATACTAGCGTTATACTTATAATTATCATCATGTGTCCCTTTATACAAGTGTTATACTTTTAATTATCATCCTGATCTCCATTAATGTGTGTGTTTGATATATAAATACCTGGGCGGAACAGCTGGACATGAAAGATTCTGATGCTAACTACATTCAGAAGTTTTCATTTAATTGATTACACAAGTGCTATATTATATTTATAAAATAGTTCTTTGATGACTATAGTACATAGATTATCATGGATTAAGTTAATCTATAATAAATTACATTATGAAAAGCATTGCATATTGCATACTTGCTTCATTTGGGTCCAGAATTAACTTAAATTGTACAAGAAGAAATACAATATGGAGAAATAAGAACAATGGAATATACATAGAATAATAAGATACAATATCATTTATAATTAAAGACCCATATATTATATTCTTTTCATGAGATATATATGATTATATAAAACAGATGCAATGTCAGGTCAAGTGTGTTGGATGATCATATGGTCAGAAAGTCCAGACAATGGTTAGCTTTGTACTGACCAATAAATCATCACTTGGTGCTCTCACCACTGCACCCTTTGAACGGGTGTCGAGTTCCTTGTCTCTGGTATTATATATACACCAAGGTGTCACCCGCTGTGAGGTGTAAAGGAAGGAGAGGGGGAGTAGGGAGGGGACTGAGTTTATGGTTTATAAACTGAGAATGAGAAGAAAATGTATGAAGCTGATAAGATAACGAAATGAAATAATATTTCTAACTAGTAATGTTATTAGTAGACATTTGGCAGTAGACCAGTTAGCGTTAGAAATAGGGTTAGGAATACAGGCACGGGCGGGACTGTTCTGAACTTAGATTAGAAGTACTGGTAGTGTTTTGAAACTGGCGAGGGTTTCAAACTTCCTACGCCTGATCACACATATAAAAAGTTTTTTTCAGGAGCATTTCTAGCTAATTAGAGTTAATTTAAAACCATAGCAACCAGACTTCTGAATTGTGGTATGAAAATAGAGCATTACAAGATTTAAAGTTTTCAATGTATTCTGGGAATAATAACATTTTATTACAGCTACGTATCTATAATAAAATAGAATTAAAATCTTTTCTAATTCTAACCTTGAAAAATATATTTTAATTCTAATTTATTCACTCTTTTCTAATTAAAGAAATTAAAATATCTTTACATTTTTCTTAAAGTTAGAACAAAAGTAGACACAGATTAAATATATTACAGATTAATTATATTTAAAAATGAATTAAAGTCTTATGCACATTGGGCTACATCAATACACATATGATAATTTCAAAGATATTAAATGGCCCATTCAAACACTGGTATTTGCTAAATCAAAACAACCAAATAACAGACTCAAATATTTATTAAAACATTGACACATGGTCAATTCATATTACAGGAAAAGATTTAAATATATTTGCTAGAGGTTAAGGGTCAGTTTTAGGGTTAGGGTCCCTCTAGTGATCATTATGATTACTCAAGGGGTTTAATGATAACATTAGGCCGGATTTGAACCCTAAACACATGACACTCAGGGTACTGATAACCTATGTCTATATACTGTGTCTGTAATCACTCAGTTAGTAATGGGTCAACTATTTACAATAAAATAAACACAACTGTAAAGTATAAATTAGATTTCGAACTGTGTAACAAAAATAACTTGTCATTTAATATAAAAATATTAATTTAATAACAAATTTAATTAAAAGTAAAAAAGTATGAAATTAAATAAAATTATTAATATCTAGCAAGATTTTCAATACCTTCATCGACGCGTCCAACTTGCACAGGACTCGAACCAAAGACTGTGAAGCCAAAGCCGAGACGTCCTCGCCTGATGAGTAACTGCAAAAAGATTCCCAACAAATATATCTTCATTTCATAAATAAAAGCTGTGACAAACATACACCATGACATAATAATGTTAAATATCGTACTATTATCATGTATTTATATATGTATTTATATTTTTGCGTAACACTATAGTATGTCTATAGAGTTACATATAATCCATAGTAAATATGTGATATATGAAATTATTATCTATGAAAAAAACAACAATATTTAGTGTTGATTTGTAATGCAATTCGATAAAACCTGAGATAAATTACTTAATAATTCGGCAGTATGCAAAATATTCTTGCAGTTCCGAGATAAACAATTATGTTAATTATTTTCTTCGCAACATATAAAACATATACACTATTATATATTAGTATTATATTGCATATATATAAAGTTAAAACAAAAGCAAGAAAACTGACCGTGTAAGATTGAAAACCGTGCAAGTCCAAATTAACTTCCGGTATCATTGTTGAAGAAACTGAAATAAGATAAATATCAAATATAGAACAAAAATAACAATTTAGAACAAAGTATCAAGTTTCATATTTGCCTCAAAGTGTTCATTAAAATACACAAGATTGAATAACAGTAGAACTAAAACTAATACTTTTAAAATCCATTGGCGTATCTTTTTATGGGGTAGGCTAACCAAGGGGTTGTGAAGTTTAACCCCCCCCCCCCCCATTGGAAATAAAAATACTGTTTTTATAGTGTTAAAAGAGTTTGTTTAGTAAGCGATCCTTGTGACGATTTAGAGAAAAAAAGTGCAGAAACATGCATGCGGAGACCAAAAATTTAAAACCTAAAAAAAGTCATTATATAATTTGAGAGGAGACCCTCCCTTTTGTGTAAAATTTTGCCTTTCAAAGTTAATTCTTCTCATGTTGTTGTTTATTTTTCACTGTTATGGTGTTGATTTAAAATTCAATTAAGAAAAAAATAAAAAATACGCAAGAGTGGGGGCGGGGACGTGAGTTCTCTGAATCTTTATCAAACCTTTGAGTCAGTCAAATATGCATCTCCCATGAAATTCTCAGGACGGATCCCAGAATATTTTGATCACGTAGGTTAATAATTTAACAACAAAAAATATAAAAATGAGCAAAAATAAGAACACAAAACAAGAAAGAGGGAGGGGGTATATGTTTCCACGGACCCCCCCTCGGACTCCCCTACGAATGCGTAACGCAACAGTAAACGCTAAACGGATCCGCAACATTTTGTGTTAAAATGCTTAAAATCCTTAACATAAATTTCCTCGAGTCCCTATATTTAACGTTAGCTTATCTTTCCCTCGAGTTAATCTGATTCAAAGTGATTTGTTTACTTTACCACTTGTAAGAGTTTCTCGCTTTGCAACATTTTGAGCAATAAATCATGCTTTTAACGCACGTAAACGTAAGCTATCCATGATATAAATCAAGATTATAGGACTATTATAGACCAAGCACAGGCTGCAAATAATATCTTAAATGATACACATTCCTAAGTTGTTATTTCAATTATGTTTATACTAAATCATATTGTGTAATTCTGCAGATATTTTGAAGTACACTCAATTGTGTTAGTGGTGGTAATTCGATTCATTTACAATATTTTATTCCAATAAGTTTATAACCATAAAATACCAGAAGACTCGTTTAAAATCAATTTTCAGGAAAAGTTGGCACCTATTATATAAAAAATAGGTAGAATGCATTGTATTTGCTTTTTATGCATATATTATTGATGCTAACTAATAATTATTAACTACATAAATACATTAAATCTACTAAATATAATAATATAAATATTTAACTAAATTAATATCAAGCTATTCACAATATTTTAATGACCATCTTATAATGCTTTATAATAGGCCATAATCATAAAACATAAACTCAAAAATCATAAACTTAATACATACGCTGTATGCAATCAAACATAAAATCTAAAATAAAATCATTTAAATATATACTGACATTTAAAGTAGTAGAAACAATCGAGCTACATACAATTATTGCAAAAAATTGAAATAATCAGTCAAATTTCTAATTGAATTACTTCATGAAATCAGAGTATCTAAATTATTATTTGTTTAAAAACATAAAATTCGTAATAATATATTGTAATATAACAAAAAAATAATGATACTAATGAAAATTTAACAAGAAATAAAGAAGTAAAACTACCTTAGTTAAACGATTTGTCTATCCAATGCTTTTATAACTCTTCGCTAATGTATATTTTACTAGTTTACACTACAACGCGTGAAACAGGCGATTAACTGTGTCGAAAGCTTGTCAGTAGATCTACGACTTATTCTCAACTGAGATATGAGCAACACTGCGTCTCAGATAACACGTACCAGAAGTAAACTGATCTCATGTTCAACAAGACGAGGGGTCATGTTTTATGATAGGCCAGTCAGGTCTAGAAGAGAGAAACTGATACTGGTAAGAGGCTGTCTGACAACTTAACTGGAATTGGCAGATCATATTGTAAGATAAGGGTTGCAGCCAGTAACTGTGGGTTATAAGCTGGAAGTTAAAGGTGAATGATTTTTAGGGTAAAGAGTTTTAATAGGAATTCAGGGTGATTAATATTTTCTATGACTAGTGAATTGTAGGCTCAGAGAATAGATGGCATTTTAGTTTTATAGTTTAACGTTGGGTTAACCGTCGAACGATGATATTGTCATGTTTTTAAAACCAAGAACGTCTGCAAGTTCTTGAGGTTTAAAAACGTGCCTATATCTGATATTTTAATTTTAAAGCTTTATTCAGAGTAATTGTTATCTTTCAAGTTATCATTTTATAGATAACCAAATGTAAGCAAGCGTCGTTATGTATTATTAAAATGACTATTGTGCTATGCGCCGTTTAGTTTGAAAATAACTGTTATGGTTTTAAGCACATTTAGGCCAGCTGCAAAAATGACCACAAATGATTACAAGAAAAATTAGATAAAATTGAGTCAGGTAATAACATGAAAAAATCACTGCAAATGTCTCTGGTTATTATTTAACAACATTAAAATATAAAATCACATTGCAAATTATTTTATAAGCTGCTTTATCTTTCACTAAATGAAATGATACATTTTAAAATGATTTGAAAATATTTCAATTTTAATCAATATAAAAAACTGAACAAATTCGTGAATAAATTGAAATATATTCCTTCCGGCAAAATGCCACGCTTTCAATGATCCATTAACCAAAAATGTTATTCCCACTCGTTACAACAGATCTCATTATTATCATTCACCCTTTACTAGATTACTAGTTCAAATCTCTGTGTGTATCACAAAATATGTCCACATTTCAAAACAGAAGCCCTTGTCCGCAACAATGTGTCAAAAAGCTCTGATCGATACTAAAATTCGACCAAATTTGTCGAATAACTTCACCTGTTTTCAGCGTTATGGTGTCCCCCAAGGACCTTCCTGACGCGCCTGATTAGGCAATCAGAAAGCCCTCACAGTTCCCTCGAGGTACTTGCCGCTTGCACATTATTCACTTATTTGTAGGGCATTGTATCATTGTACGACTATTTGTGACACGAAAAGAACTAACTGAAAATTATAACGTTGAAAATTGAATCGTGTGAGACACGACGATTATGAATGTGGTATTATTATGTTATATTCTATCGAATGGTATATTATAATGGCTTAGTGGTGAATTATAATGGCTTAGCGGTGTAATTGATGGTGTTAAATTAAATGAAGAATTATGGAAGAATGGCGATACATAGTAGCATTAAATATAATCTATGAACAATGTGGGGGATGAGGGATCATGCAAAAATATATAAAAAAACCTCCCGTTTTAACAAGGGGAGAAAAATGAGTGTTATAAGATTTTTTTAGAAATTCCCTCCCTTCCATAGATCTTGGGTGTTTTTCTGTTAACCCACCCTCCATTGAAAATAAAGTGAATTTATAGAAACGTGCACAAAAAGTAATTAATAATTTGCATAATTTTTGATGGAGACAATTGAGATTAGCTTCTAAACCCCCTTTCAATCCCCTCCCCCCCCCCTTATGCTTAATGCTTAAGCTATTGGCGTAACTATTCAGTATAATACTTCAGAATCTCAAGTAGCAAGGAATAAGCAATGTATGGTTTTCTGAAGCATCATTCATTTCAAAGATTGTAACAAGAGACGTTTTATTACTATCACATTTCAATTACAAGCTTGCGATATCATTCTCTGACAATTAAATAATATCTGTTAGAAGAGTCTATAATTATGTAACAATTAATTAAAGAGAGCTTTCATATTAAATCGAGACACAATGGTAACAGAACTCAGAATACAATGCAATTGAAAAGACTCGCGAATCTATTAAATACTTTATAACAGTGTCCTGACCGGCTGTAATTAGTAAAAGATATGATTGAATGGTGTTCATACAAGCAACACTGACTGTCAATTAATAATATATAGCTGTAAATACATCAATAAAGGTGCTGACCCCTTCCCGCCCCTCTCGCAGATTCCATATGCGAATAATTAAATACAATTAATTCACATACAGAAAATACTTATTTTTGCATAACATTGTATAAATTCTACTGCGCAAAATATGTTCTTTACTGTTTAAACAACAGATTTGAAGCTTAAAAGAATATCGACGACTATTAAAGAATTTTTCTGCTTGTCCATGCAAATTTGTTGTTTAGTTTCTCTCTTTACTTTTGTTTGTTGCATTGTGTTTATTTTTATAAGTTGTACTTTCTGCACGAGTGACGAATAAAAGTTTCATAATACAATATCTTTCATTTAAAAAAGTCTATATTCATATCCGCAACAAATAAATATTACTATATGAATTTTATTCTCAGAAAGAAGAATTGAATTATGTTTTGAAAATACCATCTATAGGCTTTGAATTGAACATTTTACCATTTATAAAATGTTCAATATTTTTAAATTGAGTAAATATATTCGTATTTACCAATGTATGAAAGTATTTACTCAATTTTCATGTGCGCCAATGCATGAAGTATATTATCATATTTTTCAATAAAAAATATATATTTTTAAAATGTTTTTTTTAAATATGCATATTTTTTAACTAAAAAATTGTTTTTAAAGCTCAGAATGAAACGGCAACTTTTAGTCAGCTCCATTTCTTTAATTACTTTAGACTTATTTCTAAAGTAAAATAGAAATAATTATTTTCGATTATATTTGCAGAAGAAAGCTTCTCATTTAATTAATTTTCTACTATATTTATTTTCCATTAGTTAGATCTCGTTTAGATAATTCAACCACAAAATGAACATAAATCATATTTCAAAGTATGTCCATTCCATTTTTCTCCAACTCATTAAAAAACGCCAGATTATAATCTATTTCATCCTAACTCGCAATCAATATACAAAAAATGAATCGTATTATAATACAATCAACTGATAACAATATTTTCATTTAATTTCCCCCATTTTCCTTTTTTCAACTAGAAACTTAATATATGTAATAAAATTCTTAATCTCTCTGAAGTAGACCACAAAAGTTTTTTTCTGCTGTAAAATGACACTTTTCATTTACAATAAGTAGTCAATCTTAACGCTAGTATGCCCCGTGGCGATAAAGATAAGGTGTTGTATCAATTATTACATCTCTCAGTTCTCTCCAAAACTTTACCCCCCGGCCCTAATCATTAAAAGTGGCGCACTTCAAAGTAATAACACCCTACACCCCTCAGTTGATGCTTGGTAGGTTCCACTTTCGGCTGTATTGAAAGGCGAAGCAGAAAATTGGGTGAGACATTTTAATTTACAGGGGGTATAATGAAAAGTTTTAGAAAGTTTATTCAAGGAATGTAGTTATTTATGTGCGTACGTCCGAGCGTCAGAAAGAATTGATAAAAAGGCATTTGCATTTTGCATATAACACTGATGACCAGCATTCACTCTAGTAAGCATCGATATCTAGCATTCACTAGCATTGATGTCTAGCATTCACTAGCATTGATGACTAGCATTGACTACTAGCATTCACTAGCATTGATGCTTAGCATTCACCAGCATTGACGACTAGCATTCATTAGCATTGATAACTTAACATTTACTAGCACTGATGTCTAGTATTCTCTAATTAATTGCTTTCGTTCGCGCATTCATAAATTTAATTCCTAATGTCATCCTTAACTTACTCTTAAACTTGACTCTAAAATCCATTGTAGGCCCATATGTAACATTTATTTTCTATTTTATTTTGTTACTTAAACTGACTTTCAAACAATTCAAAGAACAATAATTGAACCCCCTATCTAGCACCCATATTCTGCCAATTCCAGCCGATTGCCCTCCAACGCCTCGGTTATTTCAAACCTCCAGTTACACCGAAACTTTCTCGATGAAAAATGAGATTTTTTTCATTAAATCGCTGTCGTTTAAAAGCTCATCACAAAGTCGAGGCTATAATTACATAGTGACACTTTATTCCTTCTTTTCGTTCAGTCAATCATTGATGACGTGTACTGAGGTGTCAATGGAATTCTCACTCACTGGCGCGCACCTGCTAGTTTAATTTTTTATAGGGAATTTTAATAATGCATTAAGAGGTGTGGCTGATCCCCGCGTGACCGTCCCCCCCATTCACCAATCATATATATTGATACATTTGTTTTATATATTAAACAAAATAATCGTCCACATTAATTAAATATTAATATATATTTTTTGTATTCACAAAATATAATGTATGCCTAGTAATTAATTATTTTACAAAGATATATTTCTTAGAAAAATTACACCTTTATTTTAATAGGGCCAATTTTAACTAAACTACAAAAAATATACCAAAGACAAATAATATTTATTCTCTTATTCTAGCCAAATATAATATACACTGCAACTGAATTCTTTCTTTACGACAAAACGAAATAATTATCAACAAATCTCGTCATTTTTTCAACCCCTATTTATTTCTAGATCCGCCACTGGAAGTATAAGGTCCGCAAGGTCAAACCCGTCGATGACCTTTGAGGGAAAGGGGGTTGGTCGGTGAAATCGAGACGGGGCCATAGCATCTGGACGAAATTGCGGACGCCAGGGGGGGGTCATAGGATAGGATTGAATTATAAGGATAAGGTAGTGAGTGATTATAATAATTACTGACTAGATTTGAGGTAAAATAATTTGATACGGTGTGGGTAAAATGGTTTTGCACAGAAACATGGCTCGAAATAAAGTTTTTTGCAATATTCATTCAATTAAATTTCAGAAATGAATAATATTTCGGTGTAAAGTATGTTCATGGTCAGTATTTCGTTAACAATAATCATTGTAACAATGACACTATAGCCTATAGTATACTAGAAACGATAAACGCGAAAATACGGGCCTATATTAAGGTTTGACGAGACTAAGTAAACTTTCGAAAATAAAGTTGCTATTTTTTTAAACAAATATCGACTCTTTAAAATTATTACTTTGCATTATATTAGAATGCAAACTAATAATAAATATGTTGAGTATAATTATTTAATCCATAATTAGAATGATTAAATTTGTAGTGTTTCAATACAAGTAAATATCAAAAGAGAAAAGTTTAAATTGACATTAAAAATTCTCATAGAGTCAACTGAATTGACTTAGTTTAATTATAGCCTACCTTCATATCAGTAATTATTAGATTACAAATTAATACAGAAAATATTCAATTAATACCAAAGATACGGAGTATACCAGTGACTTAGTCAGAATTTCACTAAACGAGTTTCCTCCCAAAAAATTGAAATTTGAATTTTTTTAGATAAACTTTTCACAAAATTTGTCGCAAGGGTGGATTTGTCACTAATAACTTTAACTTTACAAATAAATTGTTTTCACTCCCGATAAGGAGGGAGGGGGGGAGGTTTATAACCCCCACAACCACCCATTTGCTAAGCCACCATATAATACAGTAATTTTTAAATCAAAATGTTTAAATTAAGAGCTCGACGACTTTAGCAGTCAAAATAAGCGTGCAGCTAAAGGGCGCAGCAAGTCAAACTTTATTATACCGTTCTGTCACGAAACTGTGAATACATTGCTAGAAATAAATCATAATTTAAAAAAAAATTAAAACTTCATAAGCCTACCAGTATTTTGCGAATTTTGAAATTTGATGACGTCACCGGAAGTCTGTTTCTCTCCTGCCGCGTTCTTGTTCTTTTCCTTGTTTTTGTTCTTGAAGCCGCACAACATGGTGTCCGCTGTTGACACATAAGAATCCTCCATTTTTATTTTATATGACGTCAGTTTTTAACAATAAATTATTATTATATTTTTTGGTAGAAACTTAAATTCTTTAAATGTCATGGTCTATTGTAAATAATTATACTAAACTCTAAAATTTATTAATTAAACTATAATATAAATTCTTAGTCGCAACAACGAAACATTTAAATTTTATTAAAATTATAATTAGTCTCTTATTCTAAAGTTTTTTAAAGTTGATCTATCTTATTTTTTCAGTATTTCATAACATTGCTACTCGCTTACAACAAGTAATATGATCGAGCGTGTAATCAATGAACTGTATTTAATAGCAGAGTACTTTGCTTAGAGCAGATCAAGCAGATGTTTAAAGCCTAGAACAGTAAAGCCTTGGGCTAATAATTGAACCAGTCAGATGACAGTAAACTAGGCGAGTCTAATATCTGTTGCGCGTTCATTGGATAGCCATGGATGTATTGTTAATGAGTAGCGTTAATTGTATTACTTACTACGGATGAACGAATGGATGGATGGACGTACGGATGGGTCGATAGATGGATGGATGTACGGATGGATTCAATGGTCGATAGATGGATGGCAGTGGCGTAGCTAGGGTTTATGGCGCCCGGGGCGAAAATAATAATTTGGCGCCCCGCCCCCAGCAAGCGGAGGACTTTCTCTCCTTTTGAACCAGTTATGATGACGTGGTCTGAGATAGCATGCGTGAAGGTTTGCGGTATGATCATCTATGAGACTATGACATGGAATCAATCAAAAAGTAGTTTTGAATAATTGTTGCCAGATCATAAGCAAAACCTTTTTCAAGGAACGAAATAATGATATAACCGAAATTGTTTACGTTTTGTAGGTTTATGCTTTCAAAAGAAATTGACAACAAAAAGAATTATTTATTATATCTGTAAGAAAAGCGGTGAGAAAGAAAACATTAAAACATAGCAAATTCAAATTTACAAAAGATTAATCTCCGCGCTGTTACTGATGCAAAACTGATTAAAATACTCAAAAGAAAATTATCACAAAATAACAAGAATAAGAAAAAAAATGTCGTTAGTGCGCATTTTAATGCTGTGAGTTTATGGTCGTAAGTTTCGAAATTTGAGTTCATATTGCTTTATTTACAAACTCCCGACACCTCTGGGTCGGGAGTTCTTAGATAAGGATAGATGAACTTAGGGGGGAGGGGGT
>JAQIXG010005390.1:0-11518 GCA_034700105.1 Oconnorella tubifera | reverse complement strand
CTTCTGCGTCGACGCGACGCTCAACGCGACGCTCGACGCGACGCGACATAAAACGCTGCAGTGGGTTTAGGCCTTAAGTCTCTTTATGCGTATAATATTGCCTGTCATAATGATTTGATTTTAATAGAATACTTTTAAAATGTCTCATGTCCGTCAGTAAAGGTCTACTTTATTATTAGGCTATTGCTACGAATCGGGGCATATTGCCATTCTCTAATTGAATTGGGCAGTTTCTAAATATATGACGTCTAAAAATAGCTGATCTATAAATAGGCTTACCCCAAAAATGTGGGGGAGAATTGTGGTTTGATTTACGGCTAATGTCAGATTTCGGGTTATGATTAACGCTAACCTTAACCTAACGCTAAACCATAGTAAATAGAACTATCTTAGATTAGCTATTTTTAGACATGCTATATTTAGAAACCGCGTAAATTTAAGTAGAGAATGACAATACGATACCCGGGATTAGTCGCAATATTCTGCCAACTCGTCGCACTCTTTCTATGTTTATAATATCTCTTTTTTAACAATTAAATTTTTGGTTTTTCAGAATATTTATTTAATTATAACCTATTAAAAACGATTACACATTTCACTGTTATTAACTTCGCATTATAAATACACCAATTCTAAATTTTAAATATAAGTCTATTTGAGATATAATACTGAAATATTTACCAAAACCAGTTCTTTATACGATAGAACAGTATACCTGTTGGTCATTAAGACACAACGAATAGAAAAAATACTCAAAAGAAACGATAGCAATTATGCTCACGTAAAGCGATGTCCAGAAGAGCGAAATCAGAAGTTTATATCTTTCTATTAACGTCTAATATTATTAAACTCGATACATATTTATGTGTTAAATAGTCCGTGTACCCTGCTTAATTGATTTCAGTGCAATTATTGAATTACAATTTGAACATTTCATTGTTATTAACACTAGCTTAGTTTAACTGTGATTGTTTGAGGAGAATTTCAGACAAATGACTGCCAAAATTAGCAGCAATCTGCTAGGTTGCTTAAGATCATGCTGCAATCAATTCAAAATCTGTTTGTATTTATTGATTAAAGAATTAGATTCCTATTAGGATCGATTAGATGGTAAATAATAGATCTTTTAATCGATCTATATCATTATTTTGATCATTACATACTACGTCCTATTATCCTCACAAAGGAAAATGTTTAACATAAAGAGCGCTGCTGAGATTCTACTACAGGGCAGCCTACATAAAATCAGTCCATGCACAGTGACACGATTGACTGCATAAAAGTTGCAATGACATTATAACAAACAACCATGACATTTTAACGAATAAAAACAACCGTGATGAAGGCAACGATGACATTTAAGTAGGCCCTATACGATCACAACAAAGAGATGGCATTTTAAAACCAATTCACACAACGTTGGTTAACTGCGCTGATGATTGCACAACTGTTTTAATTTAAATTTATATATTAAGTCGAAGCAACACGATCAAACATAAGGTATTCATACCATGGTTATTCAATTATGCATTTTTCAAGGGCCACAATACTAGGAAATGCACACGAAACGTGCGTAAGCAACGAAGAAAAAATTAATATTCAATTATCGAACACTACTACAGTATAATAAGGAAAATAATCACTAACTGTTAAACATTGATGCTAGACTAGATAAACGGATTGACTGCTTTAGGCTTCAGTATTTTTCATTCTTATTTAATTGCAAGATTGTAATATTATATAAACACGAAAACGGCATTATACTATTGACTTGAGTGAAGTTTCGAAAATATAATATCAAGACAATTCTCATGTATTTTGCAAATCTATCATTTACAAAATGATATATTGAAAATCGAGTGTTTATCTTGAAGTTGAGACATTAATGTGCGAATTTAATTCGAAAGTGTAGATCGCAGTATAGACCAAACATGTTTTTTAGAAATAATACTACTTTTTTAACACTCGAAATATGTTGCATCTGAATCCTTTATGATTAAATTTGACAGTTCCATGATTTTTAATTCTTCCTTCTACGAATTAGAACACTAATGTCAACAAGTATGTCAACTGTACGTCAGCAAGTTTTTGAGGTAGTTTAGAATAGCGCATTGCATTTATTAACATTAACATCGGATTACAGAAAAAAATGAACAGTCCAAATATCTGTATCTATTATTTATGCAAGTTATGCATTTATTTATTACAAAGAAGCTTCATCAAGTTTTTAATTAACATGTAAAAAAAATAAAACGATTATGTAGGGGGGGGGTCGCCCCAATCGCCCCCCCCCCCTATGAATCCGCCACTGGGTAGATTTAAAACTAGACTAACACACAGATTGTGACACAGTACTACAAAAAATCAATATTTATCTACAATGGGGTGGGGGGTATACCCTTACAACCCCTCCTTCGCTATGCAACTGCCTCAGACTACCATTGGCATTTACTAGACAATCACTCAAAATCTGTCGACAGTCCTCCAGTTGTTTGTAACCGCTAAATTTTGTTCGTAATCATTTAACATCTGAAGTATAAGCATCTGTTGAGCAAACCAGTACGATGGCTCTCAATATTTAGAAGGGGAGGTGGATTTGTCCGGGGCAAAGTCATGACGATCTTTTTTAATATTCGACTAAATTTTCTGGGAAGATTAACTGACAAAATACAATAAAGTTTGCATATTTGAACAAAATTGCTGTACCTCATCCCTCGGTATGTCGCTTTTAATTATCTAGGTCCAAATCATGAACACTTAAGGATGAATATCGAAAAGTTTCAGAAGTAGAAATGTTTTCAGTTTCTTACTAAATAATGCAGATTTTATTTTAAACATTTATCTATAGCAGTAATTCCTACAGTAACTCGACTGCTGTATATTTCTAAATGTATATTCTACATCACAATCTCCGTCATGTCAATGAGATCACGAGTTAAATTAAAAAATGATGAATCCACTTTTGTAAAGTGTGTAATGCCATACTTTAGAAATCTTTTGGAAAACACTGGATGATCGTGTGCATGCAATAACGCTGAGCCTATCATTTCTTTAACTGTCACTACAAATAAAAAACACATAATATAACTCTGATTATTAACACCGTGAAAAAAGCCTTACTATAACCCGTAGGCAATAAGAATTCAGCAGCTTAACAAAAATAACACTTTTGCTGATAATGTACAAAAGTTAGTACATCTTTAGTAAATGTATGGTGTACTATATATAATTGTCATTATCAGATCTACAGATAGTCTGCGATTGCTAAACAAGACGCCGATGTAAATCTTGATTTTTGATTTTGTGCAAAATTAAGCGTCATTGTGAAATCCAAAAATTGAAAATGTTTCCTAAATCGCCGAATATGGAAGAAAAATTAAAATCACAATCGTTTTAGGATTTTAAAAATGTAAAAAGTTTTTAATAGAATCACTCAAGACATCAATAACTTAACAATAACAACCCGACACCAATTGCTATATTAATATAATATATTATGCAAAAAGTTTTATATAAAGTCAATAGTAAGTACCAGGAAGTCTTTTATTAAGAATAATTGGTGGAGCCGGATAGGGTCCCCATGAGCATAATGTATGTAGGCTATCTTTGAGTTGAGGATGCTCCACTAACCACAAGGCAAGAACATTAGAGTCAATGGCCGCCGCATCTACTGAACCATTGAGAATCAGGTTAATGGACTGATGGTGGGAACCTGTAAAAACACTTAATATTTTACATTGTTCTATATTGTTTAATTTTGTGTCCGTTTGTAACGATATATCAGAGACCTATAATAAGTTGTTGTAAAGCAAATGATATTGAAAACGATAATAAAATATATAACAAAAATATAACAAAGAAATAAATACATATAATAACCGAGTTCTCAGAGAACAAGCAGATTTGAAAGCTCAATGTTACATTTTCACTTGTTTTAAGTGAAATAAATAATAGTGATACAAAATTAATTTACTGAAAATATTAGTTTGTTCAATCGTGTAGTTCAATCACGTTTGTTCAATCGCTATGAAGTCTTTTTTTGTTGGAACACCCTGTGGATTTCATTCTAACATCTTAAATCAAGTGAAATAATTAATATTTACCTGATATAATAATTGTTTCAAAAAATGATTCGTTGGTTCCAATTTTCTTCAGTTCTGATAATACTGAAATTCTTCCAGATATTGACATTGGATCATTAATAGCAAAAATTTGACCTTTCAGTTCAGAAAACTGATTGAACTTCTTTCTAATACAACAAAGCAACAGCGGCTTTGTCATTTAACTGAACAGGATGCAAACTTAGCCAAAGATTTTAAACTATTCTTAAATAATATCATATAAATGATCCTTGGCCTAGTGGCCGGAATCTAAAATCTTTGCTTGCAACCTTGACTAGCTATATTCCATATGAGCATTACAACATATGAAACTATACATGATATCTTATTTAAAGGATTCTTCATTTAGGATAATAGTTTGAATTATCTTTTTTTTTTTATTACATTACATCATTATTCTATGATACGATCTTAAAGCTGTTACAGAAATTTAATGCTTGATAAACTTTTATTTATTTCTGTCAAGTAATTTGACTTATTTAATTTCAGCTAATCTTTATTATCAGCATTTCCCCATAGAACAGATTATGACAGGTCGACGTTTATTAGATCTGTACTTACAGAAATTCTTTCTTTATCACTACATCTGAGAAGTACACTGGTCTGCCATCAGAAAGAGGGTGATGAAATACTGGAGCAACAGGTAACAGTTCAAAATCAACATCTTTGTCCACCATCGCAACATAGCCACTAGAACACATGAATGCTGAGATAGAAACAAAATAATGACACTTAAGAGACGTTTGATCCCCTGTATTTATAATGCAAGTAGACTGAATTTGATGATCATTGTAAATAATTTAATATCAGTCAGTTGTCTTGCTATTTCTTCTTCTCAATTACAAAACCATTTTGTTCAGACCTACTCATAAATATAACCGTCACAAAATTCTGCAATTAATGCGTCAAATAAAATTAATTTCCTAAATATGAGCAAATTATAAATTAAAGTCTATACCCATATCAATATAATCAGACGTGAATGGATTTACTCTGTTTGCAGGAGGCGCACTCCATCGTGATTCGACACAGAGAAAACTTTCACAATGAAGTACCTCTTCCAGATACTGCTGGTATGTTTGAAAAAGTCCAATGGGATACCCAGGAGTAAGGTAAGTGATTAGACGTAGACGAGCAATGTTGACACTATTTTCTGTTACTGGTTTCATTATTCCGTTTATCTCGGCATGGCATTCAAACTGATTTCCGCTTTGTTCCATTATAATTATTATTCTGCATAGTTAGTGTTTATATGATAAGAGGAAAATATTAATCATAACATTAGCACAAGCGTGTTATTTATCAATTATTTTATATAAGGTTAAAACCCGTCCAAGGAAGGGATCTTTTAAACTTAGAGTAAACAAAATATGTTATTAAAAAAACTGACTCCGACGTAATTTGAGCAAGCAGCCCTTCGATCCTGATTCGGACGAGCTACCGCTTAGTGAATTGTTAAAAGGCTTGGGAGAAGGGTACATTAGTGAAAAATAAAAATAGTATAATGGAGCAGAGTGTTGGGTTAGGGAGAAGGGTACACAGGGGGAAGGGAATGTATTGGGACAATATGTTTTCTGTTATATGGTATGTTTATGTTATCGCTTACTTACTTACTTAGCAATTCAGTAAAGTTGTTCTTGGCTGAAGCTTCATCGAGGTTTACATGTTTCTTGAGAATAGCACTCCCAAATCAGATAATTTATATTTTTTAATGGAATACAGTTTATTTAGCATTAAACCCTGTGACATGAAAATCCCAAAATAACGCACTCATGAGCCTATGTTATTAGCAAAAATTGTCCATTTTTATAACATGATAAAGTAACTATAACTATCTTATTTCATTCATCATATAAAATTTTCAAATAAGCTTAAAACTATAGTTTAAATACATCATCAGTGTTCAACTATGATCTCTCTGATTAGACGGAGGCCTACATTTAAAAAATATATAATGTTAGCATCATTATAAAATTAACTTACAAATTCAAATACTAGATCGTGTAACACCATAATGTTTTTACCAATGAATAGTATGTCGTTGATTTTAATAATGTGACAAACTTATCTCTGTTGTAGAGATCTAATTATAAGAGCATATATGAACAAAGTTCACATTTTGTTAAACTAGCGCCTAATAATTAGGCCTATGCACGCCTTTAATTGTAATATTTAGACATTGCAATTTAAGATATCCTAGAAAAGCCTTATGTGCCAGTCCAGTAGAGTTCAATCAAGATTTATATTACTAATAAGTGCACATTATGAATGATTGATTTTATGTCAGAACTAGTATGAGCCATTCTTAAAAGCAATAATCTTTTATAAACTGGTCTTGCCACGCTTATAAAATTATTTCTTTATTTCCATGTTTGCTTAGCAATCATTTGTCAATCTTAATAAAATTACAGTATTGATTGTATTAATTGTATGCAGATTCAATATATTATGTAGGCTAGGCCTATAAACTTATTATACATCTATATAATAAAAAGTCTACAATAATACACTAATGGCAGGCCTGTATGACATTTTATCCACTGGTTAAAAAGTGACACTACACGCCTAGAAAACGATTTGCTTGAAGTATAAATTAAACTGTTAAATCGGTTAATTTTAGTAATTTACCTTGTCCATAAACGCAGTCAAACTTGTAACTTATCAGTGTGTGATAGCAAATAATTTATTACGTACTATTATTAAGACTACACCTAAAAATTTAACAGTGCGCCTGTAATTTTTATTGCTATTCATTTTTTTTATTGAAAATTAATATCAGGCTATAAACGAATTAAACTTTGTAATTTTTAAAATAAATGTCCATATCATATTTATATATTAACTAGTCACGTAAAGCTATACGTAAAGCTATACGTGTTATCAAAGTTGATAAACTGACCCTAAAATAATTATTTGTTCATAAAAGTTGCAATTAGCATGCAATTAAAGTTATTTCATACGACATGTAGCATTCTTGTATGCATTAAAATATTTTATAAAACCTTTACGTTAAACTATTTAACATATAATGCAATTATAAAATATTGAATTGATAAATTTTTCATTTTGAATTTGAATCTTCTCTTTACAACATAATAAATCCATTATAGTTTTTATACCGCGACCAAAATCTATAATTTAGAATTAAAGCATATTTTAACTATTGGGCTGCTTCTCGCTATATTTGATCAATCTATCAAAAATTGTACACTTTGAAAATAAGAAAATTAAACTAAGTAAAGAAATTATCAAGTTTCACAAAGATTATTCAATAAGCAAAAACGTTCAGTATGACTACTACAACTTAATTCAAATTAAATTAGGAATGAGTATAGTAATGCATTCTGCAAATTACAAGATGAACTGATGGTAAGTTAACCCTCTCCTTCGCCCAACGATAATGTTACATTTTATCCAAATGTGTCAATAATTAGACTCAAATGCTGGATACCTAAACACCTAAACAATCAGAGATTCACGTTTGACTTATTTGGTGACAGATTGAGCTCAATGAAGCACAAATAGACACCGTTTGTATTCCAAATCATGCATCGTACTAGATGCAGAAACAGAAGGGATGCTAGAAATATAAATCCTATAACTGCAATGAAGATAAAGTAACACGCGTAGTAGGCGCAAATACCATTGTAACGAATTGATCCTCGCTGAATGTAATTTCGACGGGGAGTTTTAAGCTTTTTTGATTGTTTACTTGATCTGTGAATAGTGCTGGATTCTGTAGAATCGGTTAATTTTAGTAACTCATCAGTTTCATTCGGTAGTGTGATTTCATCACCGGTTTTGTGATCGTTTGCATCACTTTGTCCTTGTAATCTGTGATGAGATGTCATGTTGTACGAATGATCTACAAATAATAGATTATTATATCAATTAGTAATAGAAACAGTTCTAAATACATAAGCTAGATGGACGATTCTTTATTAATCATCTGAAGATTAGAAGTAGCAAACAAATACTAGAACTAGCAAATATTAATAGCACGCAAAAAAGCAAGGAGACAGTACAATAAATACTAATCAGTAGACATTTATTATGTGCCCATGATTATAATAATTACTACATTATTATATATAATGTTGGCATAAATACCTATCAAAAATAAGTTGTCAATCATGATGAAATTTATTGACTTTTATTTCCAAGAATCAAAACCACCAAGAAAATTTAAGACCAATGTTTATGTTATTCATATTATGAGCGCATATTATGAATATTCATCAGTTCACTCGACTACATATCGAAACTTTGTTTATATGTAAATATGATGTATAAAATTGAATATATACTTTAATCATAGTTGCATTTACTTTCTAGAGCCTACCAGAGCCTAGTTATTTAATAATGATTTTGAATCTACGAGAAATGAAAATGCTAAGCACTATTATAATAATTCTGTGGACTAGCGGCCTTATTAAGTAAAAGCATTAGAACAAGAAACAGAACAATATCTCAAGTAACAGCGGCAGTCAGTGCAAACAACAATGACAGCACCATGACAATGTCTTGACAACAAATCAACGAACCATGCAATCTATAGTTGTTTCAAAGATTCACTCCAGCGTTTTATTGCTTTTTTCTGCTTGGATAGGATTTATATAAGTTTAGGCTTACAGGCTGCAGTCTAGCCCGATGCAAATTCTTACTTGATAAGGGATGCGCATACTTCAACTATTATGTGCACGTTATTTTTTGTGTTATAAATAATAGATTTCAAATATTTCAGAAATATTTTATTCTTAATTAATAATATGTTACGTCAAGATGATACTTATACAGCAAAAGCCTAATCTACAATTCTACATATTATATGCAATTCCTTTAATAATAACAAAATACCAAAAAATAAATTGACTCAACTCTGAAATAGTAAAAGACCAGAAAAATTTGGAATGAGAATGACTAAAATGATAATCAGTTAAATATGAAGTTGTGAATTAATTATCCTTTCGGTCAATAACTAAAAAACGTAAAAGATCATTTAGATTTTTTGTCTACCAGCCACAAAGTGATTTTAATATTTCTCTGATCTTTACCGTTAGATCATAAGTGATTTATTCAATTTATATAGTCCTACTTAACTTCTACACGCATATTGAATAGTGTCAGTAAATGAAGCATATTTCGAGAAATTAATATTACATTGAAGTTTTTTGCAATAATTGGCCAACATATCTCATTAGATTTTACTTACCAGTCATAATATTATGCGGCAGATTGTTGGGCTACAATTTCACATTTATCAAACGACCAAACTTTAATGACGAAACAGCTTGACCCTAGTCGCATGTGCGGTATGGCATGCTTTGCATCATGAGAAAAATAATTAAGTTCAACAATGCATGGACAATGATATTGTCATCTTCATTAATTTCAAACCATTGAATTAATCGAGTGATTGTTATCATTACGGTTACTATTTTAATAAAATTAATATATCGCAATTAACAATCTGTCATTACATCAATAATTGATAAATTTAAATTTAGATTGTTTTAATTTGTAATGTTATTTACAAATTTGAATAATAATTAAATAATTTTTGTTAGTAAATATTTTTTCTAATGAGATAGTAAATTCTAATCTTTTGTTCATTTTTTTAACGGTTGACACCTTTATTTCAATATATCAAAGTTAGTATAACAATTAGATAAATAACAATAACAGTTGAGTAAATAAAAAAATGAGCGGACACAGACAAATGCCTATCGAGTCCATGAACATAATTTTAACTTAACTCTATAATGTCCAATACAGGGGTGGAAAAAACCTACTTTTTAAAAAAAATTAGGTTGTTAGGTTTTTTAAGGTTTTTTAGGGTTTTTAGATTTTTTAATACCACAGTTACAAAAGCTAGAAATTATAACCAGAAATGTAATATTGAACAATTGGTTTGTCTATACTTCACTAATAGCTTAACTATTAATTAGCAGCATTTGTCAAATGTTAATGTCAAATTGTCAATGTTATTCAAAAATTTAGGCCTATTTCGCCGTACTTAAAAAGTAATAAATAGACTTCATGCAATGGAATTAGATCGATCACTTAGACTTATATGTCTTTATTTCTCTTCAGCGGTTGTATAATTGTTATTATGCTATAACGATGAACGTCTCTATACAATTTTATACTTGTTTGATCGTCTTCATCGCTTTGTGGATGGAAGTCAATTCGAGGCCAAGAAAAAACAAAAACAAACCAACAGGTAAGAGAAGACTATCTCAGTATCTCTGATATTATCAAAACATTAAGAATACAAATAAGAAAAACAAAGAATTTAAATGTTATAGATAACTTCTGTGTTACTGTTAAGTTATGTTAAATGGCAGCATGCATGTTGGTTCTAATCATGGAGTGACGAAAACGATACTAGGACAAAATGTCCGATAAATTTTTTTATCTGTGACACTTTGTATCACTTTGTGATACAAAGTGTCACAGATAAAATGTTACGAGGACAGAAATGTCACAGAACTAAATGTCACGAAACTAAATGTCATAGAAAAATGATAATCCTAACCCTAAGTAACTTGGTTTTATTTTGAGTTAAAAATGAACCGCAGATGAACATTTTGATGTAAACACTTTTACATAACTAGTAAACATTTTATCAGAACATTTTGTCCGTGACATTTTATCCGTGACATTTTATCCGCGGACATTTTGTCCGGCCATGAAAACTCCTTGTCATTTTCGAGATTGCAGAAAATACGTTTATCTGGTAAATTGGTAATATTAATTACAAATTAAGACTACTTATAATTACTCGCTACTGTAGATTCAGAGTTACAAGCAGTTGGTCTGGCTGGGATTCATGTGATTGGAACACGTCTTATTGACGAACATCATAATGTTCACGACTACCCGGAAGATGATGATCATGATGATGATAAGCATGACGATGATGATGACGATTATCACAATGCAATTTACGATCATGCTCATATAGACAAGGAAGACTACAGTGATTTTGGTAAATGATAATATTATGTTTAGGCTATTATCTGAGTCAATCAATCAATGATTAATTTTAACGGTTTACCGCATTAATTTGTTCATTAACTATATGTAACCTGTAGACCAACGAATAAGTGATGCGCCCAACTATTCCTTTTAGGAAAAAAATCGACAAAAAAGCTAAGCAATTAAATCTATTTAATAATCAAAAATTCTGCTATAACTTTATAAATCAGCGAAAATTGGATATAGTTGGATATAAAAACTCAAAAAATGTCAAAACGTGAGAGTAGGATATAATATATAACCAATATATATTATATTTATTATATATTATTAATATTGACATAATAAATTTGATATAAAAACTCAAAAAATGTCAAACGTGAGAGTAGGATATAATATATCCTACTCTCACGTTT
>JAQIXG010005389.1:0-11519 GCA_034700105.1 Oconnorella tubifera | reverse complement strand
AGATGATATAGTATAGAAATTGAATTAGAAACTTTTTATTTGCATAAAGATACTTTAATTAAATCACACTGCAGTTTTAAATGTGAACAGTTATAACAATAAAGTTGTAGGTATTTAATATTTATTGTCTGAAAACATTTGTAACTTAATTTTAAACTATGTTCAGCATTGAAGGAAAAGCAGAAGATGAACTGCGAACACACATTTGTCTAAAGAGTGCAACAAGTTATTAAATATAGAGTGTAATTGTGAAAATTTATAATTGTATTATCTATTAATAATAATAACTATACTAAAATAATAATTCATGTAACATTAGTGAATGATGTCACAGCAGCTTTATTATACTGTAGCACCATTAAAATCAAAACATAATGTACTAAAGTTCTAATATGATCTAGAATCATCAAAAACTTAAAATAACAAATCAATTGTCATTAACAAATTACAAATAAAATCGAAATGTGAATAGAAATGGAATACTTAAAAACAAAACAGTAAAAAAGAACAAAAGTAATAACTAACTAAAAATATTTAGATAACTTAATAGGTAATTTTTTGAAGGTAGCACTTTTGTATATCATCTTCTGCCTGAAGATAGCAGAAGATGCTATACAAAATAACTACTAACAAAATAACTAACTTTAAAAAGTGAAAGTATGAAACAAAAATGTAACAAAAATACAATGAGAAACTCATACCTAATACAGCAACAAAAAACATAATTAACTTGATATCAATTGAAATATTATAATTAAATTAATAATTCAATTATGTAAAAACTGCATTCAATCTAAACTTGTTGTAAAAACAATAATGCCATGAATTGTGTCAATCAGTATTGACAATGATATAAATCATTATACCTATCACGCACACACAGCTATTTAGCATAACTATATTTATAATTCACCTTTTGTAAATTAGCGACATTTTAGACACATATGAATAATTCTGATCATTTAAAACGGAAATAAAAACCATACAGCTTAAACTAGTTATACTAATGCTGCAACAAATTATAAAAAAATACAAAGTAAATGTATTGATAACATTACTTGACAATATAACAAAACTGCATGGGACGATACATTATAGCTTCTAATACAATTAATATTACGTAATACATCCTTTTAAATATATTCATTTTTTAATACAAAAATACAATTACACTATTTGCAATAACTATCTTTACTTCTATAATTGTAATGACAATTTCTTTTTAAACTACAGCATAATTGTTATAACATATAATACTGATAATATTATGCAATATAAATAAGACCTAGAACTAAGTGGTTACCCACCAACAAAATATATTTAACTTCAAATTAGTATCACGTATAAAAGTATATTAGTAATTCGCCCATAATTAATTAAGTTTTAACTAAATACAAATACTATAGTGGCAAACATACCAGTAATATCCTGCTGGCATTACATAAAGATATGTTCAGAGTATGAAAAAGAAAGATTAAATCTAATATTAAATTTGACATGAACCTAAATGAACACTATAAATAGGGTTATCATAATTGTCAGATGGAAAAAGAGGACACGTAAATTTTTTATCAAATCTGGCCAATATTAAGTGTTGTACAGATACAATTAAAGTCAAACTACATACAATATTGTTCTTATTTAATTATAAACTTGTATTAACTGACTGTTCAGTGCATCACACTCATTGAAAAGAAACAGTAAGTTAGTAACTAAATTACTAAAGTTTACCAAACAGTAGTGAAACTATCTCATGCTGAATCATTATCATCAAAATTGTCCGCATTTGAGGAAATTTTATTTTCTATTTAAGTTCAATCTTCAATTCAAAAATTTATTTATTAATAATTATCATTAACGAACTCGTGCTATGCGTTATATAGAGTATACCAATTTCCTGCTATGAGGAATGCGTTATGTTTACGAAAAATTGAAAATGGAACCGGAAGTTCTGATGGCCAATGTTAAAGCTACATTTAGCCTAAATATAGCTGGCGCGCATGTTTATTTCACGATACATAATAGATTAAAGTATATAGCACAGAAAAGTAAGTAAGAAAGTATCGATCTATCGGGGACGGACGGGCAGCCCGGGACGGAAAAAAATCCGGACAAAAGCCATTTTTCTGGAAAGCCGCCCGGACAAGGGCATAAAAGGAGGACGTGTCCGGGAAAACCCGGACACATGGTAACCCTAATTATAAACGATAGTGAAATAAACATTAAAAATTAACTCTATTGCATAAAGATCATGAATAATTTGCCTATAATTAATTAACTAAGTATTAACCAAATATGCGGTAATGTTATACAAAAGCACAAAATAGAACACTTCATGAGGAATGCAGCAGAAAAACTTAACATAATAAGACTACAAATAAAATTAAATAACTGCACAAATGAAACCACTGCTCAGTTGTGCTCATCATCCAAATAAAACAATCGCAAAATAATACAATGATTAAAATCATAAAATAAAGTTAGTCTCTGTATTGATTGAAACTTAACTAAAGATGTTGCACTGTGTAGGCTGTTCCATAAATCAACTCCATGATCTTAAAATAATGCATGGTTTCCTGAGACACAAAACATTTATAAAATTACAGAGGCATCAGTTTCTAATTTCATTATCCAACAGAATTATTAATCCATCGTGTATTATGCCAAAAGGATTCATCAACAACAAACAATTGGGACTGCATGTCAACTGGCATTACACTGGCATTGAACTGCCGCTCAACATCTGCGATCTGGAAGCGACTCTTTTCTTTCTTTTTAACAGTCACATTGTTGAACCCAGCGACAACCTCTTTCGAAACAGGTAAAGACGAGGAAAGATGGTTGGTATGTATAAAGACTATTATTGCAGCTGAGATGACAGTAACTAACATACAGGCGAGGCCAACAATCATGAAGTTATCTGTAAAGCAATTAAATTTATATTTTTATTTTGTGTATAAATCTTATTTCAGTACTTTAAAATTAAATCATAATTTATCTTATAAATGAACAAAATCAACAACATATAACAGCCTCCACTGATTTATTACTTCAAACGTATTATCGAAAAGCATTAAACTAAATCTCATTGAATTTTAGAAATTTAATTGTGAAAAACCAGAGATATTGTCCCAATAAAAATATTCTAGAATTTTTTTAATTGAAAACTTACGGGCATAGTTCTTTAAATGTCGAGCCATTTCTTCATCTGCCCTTATCTGGGCACGCATGGAGCGAATCTGAAAGTAGAGTGCCCCAAGACCACAAGGCGGCATACACAGTAGCATGCATAGCAAACACAACATGTGCAGGACTACTCTACACACATGTTAACACAAGAAACCAAGTTTTTATTATATTTAGTAGTACCAGATACTTAGATGGTAAATATAATGCAAAATTTGTCATCTTTTTAAATATACACTCGTCAGGAGTTAATGCTCAAGTTTAAATCAGTTTACAGTTATTTGTATTTGTGAGGATTATGATTAGTAATAGTTAGGAATATGAAGGGTTAAGATTTGAATTGGGCTTAGATCTAGGGTTATTTAGAAACTGTGGTAAACTGGTAATTGTAAGTGTTATGAGCTTTGAACTGTTGACAAATAAATAACAGAGATTTACATAATACACAGGCGTAACACAATTAAAGTAAATTTATTGATTTAATACAATTACTACAATATTATTACTTTGATTACGCTATTGAAATACCTGCAGTATTGCATTCTGTAAAACCACTAATGTACACAATAAATATGCTGGAGATTTACATTAAAAATTATTTTAAACCAATATATGATAAAGTTTTAAAAAGTCTGTAACAAATGAGATCTATAATTAATTGTATTCTTGTCAAACTTATACATCTAACTAATACATCGACACATGTTTTGGAATTGATTTGACTCTCTCCCCCACCCTCCTGCCCTCTCCCCCCCCCCCCTCCACCCTTCCAAACTTTACTGCCAATTGCTTTATTATAAACTTTATTATTGTTTTATTGCTAGAAACATCTAGTTTGCTCTTTAATATCTGCAACTGTAAACTAAATTGGGTTACCAGGCATTTTACTGCCCTTCAATCACCCCCCCCCTTTCTAAACATTTTAAAAAGGTTATATATAAACTTATAGAAAATGAAAGCGAAAGAATTTCTTTATAGAACGTAATTTCCAGCACGTGTCTATAAAATCACGTTTTAGGTTAACAAACTGCATGTCACACACTGAAAATTTAATTACAGGCTTAAAATATAAATAATGCACTAAATTTCATCGCCTAAAAATGAATTTCAACGATGAGATATGGAAGATCGCATTTAAATATAACTTTACCGCGTGAATCTTTACGTGATGATGTCATTTCTGAGCAATAGAAATTAATCATAAGCCTACAGTAGACCTATTCCATTTATCATATATTTTTATTACTATTCATTACAATGATTCCATTATTGCAAAACTAATGTAATTAAGATTAGATAAGAAGGAATATTAATATTAAATTACGTTGCTGTAGCTAGTAGGTGGATGGATGTATAACTGGATGGGTAAATATATAGATAGATTAATAGATAGATGGATAAATGGATGAATAGATCGATAATTGGATGATGGATGGATGGATAGAAGTTTTTGATAAAGAAATTGTTCTATCAAAATATTCTGCAAAAAAAACCTTTTATTGCAGTTCAAAATTACAAGTGCTGTAAATTCTATTATCAAGTGTTTTGCGATTATTATCAACTTCCTAAGTAGGCCTAAATGATTAACCGCTAAAATCTGCAAATACTTTTCCTTCAACCAATTATTAGCCCATAATAAAAAAAAATGTACCACTAAAAGCATCCTGATTGGTGAATTATATCATTTAACCTAACGTTTACTCATATGTCTCTTCCTATTGGTTGATACTGACGTGAGGTTTACACATCGGTGTTTTTACACGTGGATGATTAAAGACACACCCAGAATTAGGCAGCGAGGGATTCCTGATTACGAAACTTATTGATTTGCCACGAGCTTTGAGCCAAGGTAATCGATTTTTTATTATCTCTCGACTAATCAATGATCTTTTAATCTAGCCTCTTGAGTTGTTTTTAAAAAACGAGACTTTAGCACTGATTATTTTGCAAATTGTTTTATATAATTGGATTGGAATGATTTAAAAGAAATGTGTATATAGAATTAAATAGTAATTTAAAAGATGATTCTTTTAGTAATTCAAATATTGTTGTTGATGATAAGTTTGTTAGCAGTTTGGATAGTGATTAAGAGAATAGAGAGGAATATAATGCTTTTTATTAGATATATTGTATGGAGTCTGCATATAAGATGGATAGTTTTATCTGCAGTTATATGTATTTTATTGTCGATTTTGATGATTCGTTGCTGAATTGATAATTACTGGTATGATCATTTTACTACTGCATCTTTTTTATTTTTGCTTCATTGTAGGCATCCAACTAGATATGATTTGATATCAAATAGATATTTTATGGATAGTAAATTTATTTAAGAAGTTTTCTGTACTATTTTTGATTAATTGTAATTGGTTTTAATGCGCTCCATTGAAGAATAATTGAAAAATGCACTTGTTTTAAAATGTGTACAAGTTATTGATAACTAGAATTATTTTTTATTGTAATAAATAATTCTGTTAATTCTATGTCTACATAAAATTGCATCTACAGAATTAATTTTGGGGATGCAATTTTCTAATATTATTTTACTGTGAAAGATTAACATTCAGATACAGCATTAACACTAAAATAAATTCTGTGTCTATCACAGAATTTATTTTAATGTCATTACATTATGAATAAATACTTTTCTGTAACATACAGTATAATTTTATGACCGTATATAAGTATAATTATATACAGTAGAATCTATAGTTTGAATTATTGATTTAAATTTTTTACAGAAGTACTGCAGAAGATTTTCTTATTTCGCTAAGTACAAGTTTCTCTACAATGGATCTCTATGAAATATTTCTCGCTTTTCTTCTTGTCGTCATCATCACTCTCCTTCTACACCTCGTCTACAAATTTGGAATGTCGAGAAAATCCTTTGAAGAAATCATGGAAGAACAAAATCAAGATCAACTTTCTCTGCATGACAAATTCAAGTCAGGTTCACCGAGGGATAAGAAAAAGAAGCAGCCGTCTTTTATAAAGAAAAAAGCAATCGCTACAAAAACTGACGCTCCTGTTGAAGTCGTTGCTTTTGATGATGGAATTATCAAAGAGTTTGCACCTATGGGTTTTACTAAAGATAAACCTAGCAAAGAAACGGCTGGCATGAAATCCCCAACGAGCAAAAAGAAAGTTGCGAAAGAGAACGATAACAAGAAGACTGAGCATGAAAAGAAAGAGGCAAAACGAAAAGATGATAAAAAGGAAAGTAGTAAGAAATTTGAGAATGTTATAATTACTGAGTCAGTCCATTTGAAGTCATCTGTAAAAGATTCCGCTGCTAATAAAGAGGTAGTTATTTCAAATATTGAAAGTTCTAGCAAGATTTCTGTTACTAGTATTGAGAAATCACACGTAGTTCGTTCAACAGATACAGGACCTGTACATGCAGATGTAAGTGTGTCAAAGAAAAAGACAAAAGAATCAGAAGTTGTTGTTCCAGAAAGTGAAAATATTGCCCCAGTGGCTAAAACTACTCCTGTGAGTGAGAATGTTTTAGATAAAAGGGTTAATGCATCGGTGATAAATAATGAGAATCCAGCAGTTATAAAGGGTAGTAGTGTTTTGAGTGATGTTAAAGATAAACATCACGGTGATGTTGCTGTAGTTAGTGACCAGAAAGGGAAAAAGAATAAGGGACAAGATACTAAGATGGACAAGTCTAGTAAGTACTGGTGATCTTGAGAATATTATATTTTTTGTTGATTTGATTTAATACGTTTTTTTAATCTTTTTATAGTAATATTTTACTACTTAAATTATATATCAGACTGTTATATGATAAACTAATATAATATAATAGGCTAATTTAATAGACTAATATAATAGACTAATGTAATAACTTACTAATTTTGTTGTCTAATTTGAGCACTGTACAATAATACAGTTGCTGTTTCTATAATTACTATCATATCTGTATAAGTTTTTTATTGATTTCTGCAAATTATTATTATTTTTATAAATTGTTGTCATGTTCAATTTACTTTCATTTAGATATTATTCCTTCGACCGATAAGAATAAGGAAGTTCTCTCTGGAGTCGATACTGTGATTAGAAGCAATAAAGACTTGCATGATGTGACTGATGTGTCCAGTGGACAGATGCAGAGAGAAACTGCAGCAGAAGAATGGACCATTGTAAGTTAAAATATTAACAAAAGTACTCATTGTACTAAATTAAGTACTTGATTTATAACTTAAGTACTCTTTTTATCAAGTACTGGGTTTACAACATCAAGTATATAGTTTATGTTGGATGCACAGTGTGTATAAACCAAAGTATTTAGTTTAAATATTAGTATTTAGAGTTTCTGACATTGATATCATTTACGGATTGATTTTTTTATAAACCATCCTGCGTATCGTGCAAACTAGATATTCTCTGCGTTTCAGTGTAAATTAAAGATGAAATTGTTGTGCTTGTTTAATCCTGTATAATAGATACCAAAATTATTATAATTTTCACATTATTGGCATTAAGTATTGATTCTCATGCTGATATATATTGAATGTGATATCTATCTGTTGTAATATAACTTGTAATTATTGACTCAGTTAGCTTGCAAGGTTGCGTATTAGCTTAGGTTTGGTTTTCTTTTTACAGAAGAGTCAGAAAGGCGATCCTAATACGATTTTAAGAAAGCAATTAGAAGATAAAGACGGTGAACTTCGTATTTGTGAGTGAAATTTGATTGTTTTTTGGAAAGGGTTAATATATGTTATTGTAAGACCGTTTGTAGATTTTATGATACTGTTTTAAATATTGTTTCTATATGTAAAATGTACTCTAATATCTAATAAGCTATTTTGTTATGCAATGTTGTAAGAGTTTAAATTTTGCTTGATGGTCTATAGGTTTAGATTTATTAGTGTCTGGGTAATACGTTACAATAGTTGTCAGAATGTATTGTCATTGATTTATGAATTAATTTATATGCCGAAGAGTTTGTGCATCTCGCCCCCTTTCCCTTCCCCCACCCGATTAGCTCAATCCTCACTCACACATTTGTTCAGGACTGCAAAACTTATTACAAAAGTAGTAACATGTATTCGTTTTGACAAGATGTCATCATGCTTTTGCTGTATAGTTAAAAATATTACATTCATTACCTTACTTTGATTGTAAGCCATTGATATGCCTTGTTGATTTTGTCATTACTCATTTCTCTCTCTTCACTTAACTAAACTCATTTTATAAGTCATGAGCAGTATACAAGTACAACATGCATGATTTATATAGACCATGTCATAGCTCTTTATTTGTCTTTATAAATATATTCCTTTGATGACAAAAAATCTGTTTAATGTGAACTGATGATAAATTAGTAATATTATTGAAATATGAGCTATTTAAGGCTACTGTAAAATCTACATCTCTATGCATCTATTGTAAAGATATATGATTATTTAAAGTTAGTTTTGCTGTCAAAAAAATGGTAGGAATATAATAGAGCAATAACACACTCTAAACAGTTGGCTTCTATATACATCCATAATAAAATTTATGGAATAGTTCATCATCTCGATCAGTTTTATGAACGATGATTAAGACCTATTAAATCACCCGCTAGAAATGCAGCGGGTTGGCAAATACTTTCACACAAGATAAGAATCTGGGAAATTTGAATTTAAAGACTGATGCTGTAATTTCTTCAATATTAGATAAAATAGCATATAATTTTGTCTAGTCCACGTATTGTACATCTCAACTGAATTTTAAGCGATATATGTATTTCTCCAGCAACTTTGAGCTTTAATAATACATTACTTAATGATAATAACTTAATATGCCGAAGCCATAAGTTAAAAATCATAAAAATGAAAAGATGTTTCACTAGCTGTATATTTTACAAGGTTTCGTAAACATCATGAGATCTAGCAGCATTTGTTTAAATGATCATTTGTAATATTATGATAACGCTCTTCGGTGTGGTTATAATATAATTTAGTTGATTTTGTTACTTGCAGTGCAAGCACAGCTTCATTCAGCGAATGCTAAATACAATGAAGCTCATAAAGAACTTTCTAGCGTTAATCAGAAATATGTCACAATGGAGAATACTCTCAAACAACAGGTCACTTCTAAGGTATGTATTAGACTGATTTAGCTATTATTTATAATCAATTATTGATCTTAAGTGTTATTATATATCAATTATTTCTATATACCTAAATTTCTATTTCTATATACTGATTTTAATATCAAGGATCAGTAATAACAAGGTGTCATTGTTATAATGACATGATTTACTGATACTTTTTTATTAAATTAATTGTGAGGTCTGAAGTTTTGATTACTTATTTATTACTTATTATTACCAATTTTTATGTGGGGGGAAGGTTTAAGGGAACAGAGGCCCCCATGTGATTGACTAGTAAGCTAAATTAGAAAAAGAGTTTAGAAGCCCCAAATGTTGCCAAAGCCAAAAAATATCGTGATTACCAGAAGACAGAACGATTTTAAAAAGAAACTTTCTAAAGTTGCTATTAAAGTATTTTTTCTCCTAAATTCTACATTATTATAAAGTTACTAACTTACTATTAGCATTATTATAATATTTCTGTTAGGATCAGGAGATAGAAGCATTGAAGTCTCGCATGCTACATACCCATGAGCAGCACAAGAGCGAGTTAGGAAGTCTGAACACGCAGCTTGGTGTTAGTAAGGGTGTGGTGGCCCCTGATGGGCAAGTGCAACTGATCATTCAATTGACTGAAGATATCAGACAACTGAAGGAAGCTAATGCTATTCTTCAGTCAGTTAAAAGTCATTTCTAAACATTGAGTAGAAGCTATTTATATTTAAAATTGTAATTAATTTAATTTATCTTATCTTAAAAATTCTTATTTTTGAAAAATTATAATTTTATCACTTGTGTAAATTCATGCATTGTATCTTTCTTTATTTGCTTTTGGATTGTTCTTGTAGTGTTACATTTTGCATTTATATCGTTTAACTCTTAAGTAATTTCATTATATCATTTCATCATCATAAATTTTTATTGATATAGTTAAAAAATTCCAATATTTATAAATCATTTGTTGCAATAGTTAACAAAATTCAGTATACTTAGTTGATTGATTGAAATAGTTTAATTGTAAACGCAGACAGTCCCAGCCCATGGTAGGCCAGCAGTCAGACGAGACTAAAATAAAGATCATGGATGAAGCTCTTAAACAGAATTCTAAGATGTTAAACAACAGCGAGAATGCAAGAAAGACTGCAGAGGGCAAACTGAAACAATCGGATGAGCAGATGAAACAATTGGAAAAAAAGCTGGCAAGACTTAAATTTAGTTACTACTTAGTAATGCTAACAGAAAATGTTTTGACTTGTGGTAAAGTGTTTGAACTTGGTTCTGATAGATCTTGGATTTTATGAAAATTGTATAATTGTAATTTAAATTGCTTAGTGAATTGTTTTATTTAACAGCTTTAGAGCCTCTGTTCTTTATCTCTATGTTTTCATTTATGGCAAAAGTTGTGGCAAATTACTGCTTTACTTGTTGTTAGTTTATACTAGATAAGATCTTTTACATGTGAAATTAAGTTTTACATTGCATTTGTGAAACTTTAATTTTAAGCTTGATTTGATTCTGTCTGTTTTACAGAGAGAAACGGAATCTATGTATATTAAGAAACTTGGCGATGTTTCTGAAGAGCTTGCTAAAGTAGAGGCTAAGAATAAGACGATTGCACCGAATGCTGAACTTAAAGCTTGTCAAAATAGACTCCAGGTTCATTTCTTATATTATTTCTGAGCTTATTTCTTTATTTGACATTTAGTTTCAGATATTTCACAAACTGAAATAAAATTTAGTTGTTGCTATATTATCATATTTATTACTTCATTGTACAGATTGCTATTTTATGTGGTCAAAAGCAAATAGCTATTAAAATGCAATGCATTTTGCCATTGATATGATTTCTAGGAGAAAGAGAAGTACACGAGTAGACTTGAAGCTGAAATGAAACAATTTGAGTCGAAGTTTGAACAATTTCAACAGATTATACAAGATAAGGACTTGGAGCTACATGTAAGTATTAATTTCTATCCTTAATGTTTTTTTCGCATTATTGAAATTGAATTGAATTTATAATATATATGAATTTTTTTGAAAAATAGAAGTCAATTTTACTTATTATACGCATAGTCGTATAGATAATTATTTAATATCTGTGCCAGCTCGAATAATATGAGTTTAGAATCATTTCTTGTTTAAAATTTTAGACTTTAAAAAGCAAGACTGATCAGAATCTGTTAACAAATGGACAAGGCAATAGGTACCTATTATGATTTCTCTAACTTTTTGTGAAGTAATG
>JAQIXG010005388.1:0-11519 GCA_034700105.1 Oconnorella tubifera | reverse complement strand
TAGAACCCTGCGCCATTGTGCTGTATCTAAATAATGATTAACCTCATTGAAATATTATAATTTATTTTAATTTCAGAATGAGGCTTCCGTTGCGGATGACTTTGCTATTGATGATTGTGTCAGGCAGCGTCATCAACGCATTGCGCATTGACTGCTCGTAAGTGAACATGTACTGAACATTTAAAGTTATCAACCGCAGACAAAGTCAATAATGTAGGTTGCCAAAAAATCACAAGAAAACATGTATTAAAAGCAATGTTGAATTTTTTAATAGAAAAATAAATATATAATTAAATATATTTTTATATAAAATAGTAGAGGGTAACTAAGTAAATTAGTAATCAGTTGTAGACTTCGCTAACGATATTACTAAAATGAAAACAATGAAAATGTTCACGATTCTATAGAAATAGAAAATGTAAAGTGCGTCTAAATAATAGATCGAATAGTGTTTTAAAATAAAAACAATGAACACAAATCATTTAAAGGGGACGTTAATGTATGCAGTGAACATCATCTATATTGCATACAATCGTGTATTTTGATTGTAACTTGTTTTCTATGATCATTGCTTTACATTTCTACTCCATTAATTAAATAATTTACTAATTACTACATTTTCGGGTCATTTCATTAACTTATAAACATGATTTTTATTATACTGACTCATTGTTGCGTCTTATTTTCCAAACCTTTTTTCATTATTTTATTTTATTTCATGAACTTTATGAGAGTCGAAACTAAAGCTGAGTGGTGTATACGTCGATTCATGCAATATTGTTACTTAATAAGTAATAAGTTACTCTATAAATGATATGTCGCGTCTATATTAAAATAGATATTAGGCAATAACAGGCCTACTGCAAGACCATTTATTATCAATGGCTATAGATCTATAATTATAGTACGATAAATATTAAATACAAAAACGAAAATCTAGAGATTCATACCAAAGAAAAGTTAAACATTATATCAACAGACAACGGATTATAATTGCTCATTTTTCTTGAGAGAGTCGACATTATGAGATTATAACAATAGTTTTATAAAATATGCAGCAATATATGCGTTGTAATATGCAGCAAGAAATGATAACACTGAAATGATTTATTAACAATTTTGTAAATTGGTCATGAGAATGTTTTAGGTTTAATACATTATGTTAACAATTTGAACGTAGAAACTATATTTTCATATATAAACCGATTTACATATGAAATACAAATATATATAATTCTTATATGCAAATATATATAATTCTTTAATGAAAAACACATAAGGACTCTTGGTGAACTAAAAGTACTGGAAAGTACATAAATAATAAATAAAAATAATTTGAGTAATTACGTGATTGCTTTTGAATCTTTTTGAAAAGTTTTGATAGACAATGTATTTGATAGACAATGTATTTGATAGACAATGTATTTTTCTTCAATTTGTAGAATGGCGTATACACAACGTAATCGGTGCGAAAATTAGAGCTTCTTCAATTAAAGCCAGCCACTGTCTGGCCTTGCGCAACGTTAGTTTTTAGAATTGGTAAATGCCGGACCTAGAATTTCAGATGCTTTAAATCGAACGATATATCCGTTGAAATGAGTGGTGTATTCGGAATGAAGACGTGTTTGTGTTTGTCATCACAAATCAGAAAAATTATCCAATTGTGTTCGTGAACAAATTCTTCGTTGTTGCTCCATTGTTCGACGGTCTTGGTGTGTCTAAATTCCTCTGCAATGTAATTTGCCCCATTTTTTGAAGAAAAAATTGTGCATAAGCAGTTGAATAAACAAACTATGTCGAACAGAACACTGCATGTGTTTCTTCTGGCACAGTTTCATTTCATTTACAGGATGTGACGATTTTAAGAAGTAAATTTAAGATGTCATAATTGATCTGTCGATACTGTCAGTTTGAAGTTAGAATAGCTCAGCCACTTATGCTTAAAGTAATTTAGTTCAATGTTTGAAAACAAATTTTTCGCACAATTGCTACCGTTTGATTAGCCTACATCAAAAAATCAAGTAAATAGTTTGCAATTATTCAAATTTGTAAATCACTTAGATTTAACCATTTCCATGTTAAAGCAGTTGAAATGATTTTCAATAACTTATTATTATGATTTTTAATAAGTTATTTGACAATTAACCTTCAACCGGAGCTGACGGTTATTTGTCAATAAGCATTTTTATTGTTGTTGAGAATTCGCCTTCTCCATGCAGTCTTCTCTGGTACATTTATCCTGTCTGAGTTTCCTGTTGGAGTTAACGTAGATATATTATTTTTCATTGATCATGCAAGGAGTTGTCTTGGATAACCATTTTATTTAAATAACGAATTGATTTGATCTTGTTCATCGAATTGTTTGTCATTGAGCTGTTATCATGGCATCTTTTTTATCTCCAACTCGGTTCATAATTCGGTCGGAATCAGGAGATTAAAAGTCCATGGAAATAAATTTTCTTTATAGAAACCAGTGTTTCGATGAATCTAAAAAATTGGAAAGAAATCTATATCGCTACGGTTTTAAATGTTTTCAACACTGTCATTTACAGCTTCACAAATTATTGAAACATCAAATATCATCATTTGAGTCTGATCTCGTGGGGATAACCCTAATATTTCCATGCATAATACTGTGTGTACTGTAAATGTGAGCTGATTGAAACTTGTCGAGATCCGGTTTGCAAATTATTTGAAGATACTTTTTTTTAGATCAAGAAATGTTTATATTATTTTTAATGCAAACACTAAAATCAAGTTCCTACTGATCCTACAACATAATTAATTTCATTATATCTCATGCCTGTATGTATCTATTGGTCGTGTCAAAGATTTAATTATTACAGATGGCAGCTCTTTGCTACCACAATGTAATGAATCTTTTTCACTTCATCACTGACTCCTTGTGACAAATCCTGACTGACTGCGCCTAAAAGCGTTCATCTTGCAGTGAGAGGTCAACGGATTGAGCGCCCTGCTGTTGAGTTTTATATTCGGTGAAAATTCTTCCACGTATCAAGTTTTGTTCAATTAACTGCTGTTATAATACTATGATTTCTAAATTGTAATATTTTTAATTTTGCGAAACCTTTAATAATTACGCTCTATATTTCATAAGACAGAGAGAAAAAAATTCATTTTCAAGCCAGTAATTTCAGTTTTTAAAACAAAAATATTATTTAAAAGTCGCAGTAGGCCTATATGTAGCATTTAATTAAGCAAAGTTTGAATAAGAATTTAAACATAATATAAAAACAGTAGGATGCTCAATCCGTATGATTCCGCAATTACTATAGTCTATTGATTTTTGCAGTCTGTTGGTCTATGAAACTATGAGCATAATATGCAGGGTGCACCAAAAATATAACCCTTTAGCGGCTTTGTAATAATTAAGCCAAGAATTAATATTTTTTCTTCAATTTTTTCCAGTTTATGAATGAGGAAATGCGACATCTAACTACGAAATTTTACTTTAATAAGTTTGATAATTGATAAGCATCATTTAAACGTCAAATATTAAAAGAATGATAAAAAGAATGACTTTTCTACGAAAAATTTAAAAATTAAATTTAACCAAGCTAATATTTTTAAAATTATGAAATTACTTCAATAAAAGAGGCATAAATAATCCTTAAATATTTGTCCAATATTAATCTCGATGCCACCAGGATCAAGGGACATTCCCCCCAAATATTATGTCATTATGAAATGGCGTAATGCCACGATAGAATGAAAACTGATGTGCTACCATTTCCTTCAAAAATTCATTTCAGCAGTATCTAAAATCTAATATAATATTTGAATAAGTTCGTCTGTCTGTAACTCAATATAATTAAGCTATTAAGATAGATCCAAGGGTTCGAGATCTCAATGGTAGACCTCGAGATCTCGAGGTCTCATTGAATCAAGGGTACTGAAATTGGAAGAAATATTAGTAATAGTCTATAGTTGAAATATTGAAATATAGTTGATAGTTGATAATAAAATGATTTTTCACATTTAAACATTTGTGTGTTTTTTTCTTTTTATGCCTGTCGTCTGACAGGCTTTCTGTTAGTTATTTACATAAAAGCCTGTAAGCTTGCAATTAATTCATTAAATATCCATTGCTTCCCTTTCCCCCGTGTGAATCCGTCACTTGATAGTGAAATAAATTCACAGCAAAGAAATTATATTGCAACCAGTATTACTGTTTATTACATTTTAATTTTAATCTAATATTAATTATATCATTAGACTTATGCTTGAATTTTAATTCTGTTATAAATGATAAATTTATAATCGAAATACTTAATTATTAAAAAAAATAACGATATGCCTATTATGGACTAGACTAATAACTGTAAAGACGAACTTTCTCAATATGTCAATTTAAAATATTGATAACTTGCTTTTAGAATGATTGAAATCATGAAATTATTATCAGTAATTTATTAGAACTGTCAAAATTCTTACAATATTTTTCCGTCAGACTTTTCAGTAACTCAGGTAACATTTCTTAAAGTTATCGCAAATTATCATAATTATCTTTGTAATCCAAAGTACAAATTATGCGCTGGGTAATCTACTACTGACAGTATATTGTCTCATTAAAATGTAGTCATTATTTGCAATGTCCATAAACTATACTTTTACTATCAACACATTCCTACCAAGGTCATAGTTGTTACCACATTCTCTCTGTATACCAAGTTTCTGTCTTATAAGCTGAAAGACGAATCCTGTACAAGAATGAAACGGCAGCTCCTTTATGATCCTTTTATGGCCTTTTGTATCGTAAAGTTTATCGTCTTTTATTTAAGACAACGTGCTGTCGTTTCAAGGCCTCGAACAAGCAATCCACGCAGCTTCGTTTTCGGCAAAGTTTGTTATTAAATAATTCAAGCATCAGCAAAGTGCGAATAATCGTTAGACTCGCATTGAGCTTAAGCAGATTTCTCTTTTTGTGAAATTTCTTGAGATTAGAACATTCAATTACTATTTTCTATGAAAAGAATCAGCACTTAAGTAGGCTATAATCATATATTCTGTTTATAGTAGGAGTTTACGAAAAAAAAATCAAAAAATTGCACATGTGGATGATAATAATTCTATCTGTAGACAATGTCAGACATAACCTTTTAAAGTCTCGTATCTTTTAGTCGATTTAATTTACAGTGAAAGATCTATAGGCAAATTTTATGGATAGGGACTCAAGGTTTTTAGACCATTCACCTCCTAATCAGACTGCGATCTTTCTTTTGTGTTTTTATTTGCAGCATTCACGGAATTTTTACGGCATTACAACATTTGTACTCACAATATGAATTTTATCGTATGAAATTATATAATTGACCTATATATTTGTCATAAGCCTATTACGAACTGTTGCCGTAGGCCGCACGGTATAGCAAATTAAATAAAGTTTGATTGAAAAAAGCCTATATTTGGCATTAATCGCCATGATAGTCCATAGCCCATCAATGTCAGACTCTGTTGTTTATATTTTCTCATTAATATGTTAAATGTTATCAAAAACTTTTATATCAATGCTGTCACTTTGAAGTACAAGAGCTCTTAAGTACTAATAGGCCTGTGAAGAGTTTTCAACGCATTAAGTTAGGTCTATCTAATCGCGAATTAAGCAAGATTGATGATTAAACTTAATCTTCATCGACATCGCTCTCCTGGGCATTGCAGTAATTATTTAAAGTGTTCATGGCGTGCGTTGAGTTTTGTTCATAATATCAGGAAGTAACAAAGAGTTGGTCAATTTTACATTGTGCAGTTTATACTTAAATCTTCCGTAGTTCAGTAATATACTCCTAGTCAGCGTGGGTGGATGTTTCCTGGAGTCACTTTACGGGTTAAGAGGCAATTTTGCAAGAACATACTTATTATAGCAAAGATTAACCGATGATAAATTATTGCAAGTGTCTATTAGTAGATATGGAAATGAAAGACACTGGTCTCTGTCTCTCCACCCATAAATGAATCCAATCATATAGAAGATTGTACACTACGAAGAAAAAATATATTCTATTTGTCTTTGTTCTTCCCGCTTCCTTTTTTTCAAAAATAAAACTATTTCAAATTCATCTAAAATTGAGTTATGTTTTTGAAATTTACTTTATCTAGAGTCCGTTTAAAGAGAGGTATTTAAGATTTTATTGATTATTTATAAGAGAATCACAATTGTAGTCTGTATAAAAGTTACTGTCCTTCCATGCAGGCTAATATTTCTATAGATATATTCCTATGTAATATCCTATACTTTTTAAAATAAAGATATCTCATAATATTAGATATAATTTCGTAACTAAATATTTTTTATTTTGCTAGAATCAGGTGGAAAACTTATTATTTTTGGCTTTTATTACGAAAAATGATATATTGGAACTAGTTCGATTTACATATTTTGCTAAAAATTTCAAAACTTATCGAATTCACTCACGCAACATATGCGTCTTTGCTGTTGTATACGGAACAAAGGGAAACGCGTGACTAGAATTTGATTAAGAAGTTACAAAGCGACTTTAGTATTCTGATTAATAATAGATCAGAATTATTGATGTGATCGATTGCTTGGTTTTGAAGGATTCAGTCATAAATTCTGTTTCTGTTGGTTAGCATGTGTATAATTCAGTTTTATAGCGCCTGACTAATCCGATTACTATACTTGAATACTTTAAAAAGACTTTAAATATATTATGATCATAGATATCAAATGATTTTAGCTACATTTTTATTTAAATCTTGACGGTAAATATTTGGCGCAAATATCTGATGATTGAATTGTATAGACGTATAAAGTTGAATAATGAAATATTTCGAAATATTACATAATGTCATATTTATTGTTATTATTAATATGGTACTTTATGTTTTATTTAAAATTGCAACTAACCCTATGGGACCTGCTATGCATTTTCAAAACTGATTCCGATCACCATGTCACAGCATTAATAATTATAATTATGCCGGCAAAGTTATAAGTTATTAATTTGTTTATTTTATAGACAGACCATAATACTGACTTTCTTTCTTAACATCCATGTTATCCAGCACATGTAATAGGTCTATAAATATTTATTTGCATAAATCATTTTGTTCAAGCTTCATTTTCTCTTTTTAGATGAACTCTCTTTCTCAGTTGCTCTCCAATAGAAGGCTTCCGGGCGAGAGAACGGCCCGCCGCCTAGACAGGCGTCTGCATATTGAACCTGATCTCAATCTGGTCAGTCTTCCGCTTATAACTCTGTAGTATTATGTATATGCTTTGTCTTATAAAAAGTGTTCAATAAAATGACAAATGCTGCTTTTAAATGTGTTTTTTTAACATATTTTCAAGTTCTTTATTATGAACAACATCTAAATTATGAAGTGGAAAAGATAGTTAATATTATTAATATTAACTATCTTTTCCACTTCATCATTTAGTTAATATTAGTTAATTCGAACTAAACAAAATTGTACCTATAATATTGGAATAAGATTTAATATTGAGACTATAAAGGTAAAGGCTTTGATTTCAGTTTCAGGTTACTCTGATTGCATGCACCATGCAACTTGCAAGATGTTCTTTCTGTATTCAATATGGCTATATAGGGATAATTTATAGTTTTAAATAAAGGAAGCTGAAGTAATGATTACAATTTTCTGTCAATTTTCTTTAAAAAACATTAAAATGTTTTTTGTAATTAAAATATTGTTTAGCTTTTTTTAGCGGCTCTATATTTGTTTATCACAGATTATTACGAAAACTATGTAGTATGTAGATCTTTTAAATTTAAAAAATTAAATTATTACAAAACCAAATAGAACTTGCCTAGTAAAAAATTGATATCATGAAGCATCGGTATACTTCAAACTGTGATCAGACTCGACAATAATTACACAATATTATATTTTGTTTGTTCTAAAATATAACTGCATTAAATTATACAGCCATTACAATTCGCAGAAAATGAGAAAATCTAATTATACTTTATTACTGGAATAACAGCGGGAGTTATTTTAGATTAAAAGTAAATTGCACAGTTCTGACTTTATCTAACAAAAGCGGTATTTTAAACAAAGAATTAATTCATACTAACTTTCAAAATATATAGGATTTTATATTTTTCAGCCTATTTGCAATCACCTTATAATAAAATTTTTTTTTAAATAACATGAATATCAATTGTAGGCCTGTTATATAGTGAAGCGCTGATTGATTTAATTTTTAAGTACAGGTTAGAGAAAAGAAACTTATTTAATACCGACCAAAGGCAATTATTGCTTACTTTTAAAAAAGAAAAAGCTTTTTTTAAAAGATAATTTATATATTCTTTATTTAATCTTTTTCGTTTTTTAATAAAGTTATAATATTTTATAGTTATAATATTTATAACTATAAAATATAGTTAATACTATAGTTATATTTTCTGATTGTTAGATTCAGACGCGTATGGTAGAAGTGCAACGACAACTGCACGATCTCGAGTCTACGCTGGATGTACAACAAGAACAAAGAATGACACACGATGAAGCTATCCTAGTCAATCAAATGGAAAGTCTTAAAGTTGAATTTCATCAAATGCTTCAGGAACTGAGACGCAGGATGAGCGAACAACATTCTGAAGCAGGACTCGACGATGTAAGCAAATTATCCACGAAATATTAGCTTATTATATATGAATTTTATACATTTTGAAGTATAATTATAAGAAACTTAAAAGTTTGTTTAACGTAGAAGCCGACTGAAGGTGAATTGTTGATTTCGGCTGTACCAGAAACCGAACTTATAGATTACTTATCTGTTTATGATGTACGTATATCTGTTTATGATTTATCTATCATAGATTCAGTGATGCATGATTATCATTAATACAATACAATGATAAAATTCTCACGCCAATAATATTTAATGAATTAAATCACATTTTACTAGATTGACGATGAAGACGGAGAGCTAAGACATCCTCATCGTCTTCGTTCTCTCTCCGGTGTATCCCATCGTTCTATCCTCTCCGCTCTCTCAGCCGGTGCATCCCGCATCCTTCAGACCGGTTCCCCCTCCCCCACCTCATCCACTACATCATCCTCCACTAACATCCACGGACATTTATTCAGTTCCGCGGACCCTGGACCAAGCACTTCTGCTCATCCACATTCGCAACAACGCAAGTATCATTCGTTTCATCAAACGACGCGTTCACCGTCATCGCGATCTGATAACGTTCACGCGCGCTCTCGTTCAAGAATGAGCTTTGACTCGACGAATACTTCACTGTAGGAATAACTCGTTTGTAATTTCACTCGTTATGATATACTCGGTGTCGGTAAAAGTATTCATGTCCATTTGGATACTTAACCAAATAAACATTTGGAAAAGTACGAAAAATTTAAAAAGTATACTTTTAATATACTTGGTGTTGCTAAAAGGAAAAATATCCATGAAAAAATATTGAAAAAATATCAAAAAATATCAAAAGGAACTATTATTGATATTGATCACAATGCGTTTTTACATTAGAGATAACAATTTATTAGGATTATATTTCGATATTTTTTCATGGATATTTATATCTGCATTCCTCGGTGTTTGTTGTTATTGAATTCCGTTTAATTCTTCCCATATTGATTTATACATTTTTATTTTATATAGAAGTGCTATATAAAAGTTGCTCTGTAATTATCAATCTTAAATCCAGAAAGAATATTCGACTTGTGTAGAATAGGATAATCATGCTGTGCCTTTCTGGCAGTGATGTTAGGTCTCGGTCTTGGTCTCGAGACCAGACATTCAGGTCTCGGTCTTGGTCTTGGTCTTGAAGGGTCAGGTCTCTGTCTTGGTCTCGGTCTCGAAGGGTCAGGTCTCGGTCTTGGTCTCGGTCTTGAAGGGTCAGGTCTCGGTCTTGGTCTTGGTTTTGTGAAAAAGGTCTTGAAAAAATTTCAAGACCTTGAAATCTTCTTGATTGAAATTTAAACATTGAAATCTTGACATTTTTAGACAAATATAGCCAAATTTAGCAATAGTTAGCAAAAATCAGCTAATGCAAATGCAGCTAAAGAGTAATATTATGGTGTTCAATTCAAATAGTAATTTCTGATGCATCCATGTAGCAGTTAAAAGTAAAATCGAAAAATGTGCGCAATGATCTGTGTGTTTATATTTTCATTTTTGTTTTCACATGTGTTAAAAATGTATTAATTGCAACAAACGTCGTATACAGCAAAAAAGTAGAAGTAACAAAACTATTAAAACAATATATAAACAATGTATAAAATAATAAACCTGAACGTCTGCTGGACACATTGAATTATACAACTTGAACTTAATGGGACATTTCTGGCACTGGTTCTAACTGTGAATTGTTATATAATATAATTAATAATGTTATATAATTAATATTCATACGAATGATCAATACGAATGGTAGATTTTTATATTACAATTATTTATTACAGGTTAATACAAAATTAGAAATAATATTAATAATCCTAAATCAGCCTCTGATTGTGACTGCACATCGTGTTAAATGTTGCATCTTGTTATATTGTGAATGTGTTGCAGTTTTGTGCAATAAATTGATGGTAATAACAGTGTTTCAATTTTGTGAGCAATATAATGATTAGGATAATGACAGTCACTGTAACTGTTTATTGTGTCTGACGTATTTTTTTAAAGTTCGCTTAGTATTATATATAATAAGTCGCCAACGATTGATGGGTGGTCCTTGACAAGTCTTGCATAGACCTGCTGTTTTTTATCTTGATCTAAGTTTGTTTTATGTCTCTGTCTTCGTTTCGGAGCACCTGATCTTGGTCTCGAAGCTTATGGTCTTGGTCTCGAACCATCAGGTCTCGGTCTTGGTCTTAGTGTCGAACCATCAGGTCTTGGTCTTGGGTCTCGGACCATCAGGTCTTGGTCTCGTTTTGGTCTTGACAAAAAAGGTCTCGTTAACATCACTGCTTTCTGGATGTAGAATTTCTTTTAACTAAAGAAAAAATGCACAACAAGAAAGTTATGAATAAAACAATAATATTTATTTTAAATCCAAACTTAACGACATTATCTGAAAACTTTGTAATATTTCTTGTAGAATCTAAATTTCGCAAAAGTTTTGTTATTTTTGGCAGTATTCTGCATAAATATGTGTCTAGACATATATGTATAGATGAATTATAATAAAGTTTTTAAAAGAAAGCGCTTCTGTTTTTGGTATACGGCGGTAGGCCTATCTTTTGCTACAAAGAAGTTTCCAATTGAAGTCTTTCGAGCGCATGACATTACTGCAAAAGCTGCACAGCGCATCGTTGAACTTTAATCTAGGCTACAGCTCGGTTCATTTAATTAACGCGTTCTCACCAAGCATTATAAAATCAAAACTATAGAGAACAAATAGTTCGATCATCTATAATATACAGAAATTGCTAAAATTTGAAATGACTCATAACATATCTTCAGCGGTAGCAGTTGCGGACTGGCTCCCAAAGGCCCACTGAGGAAATTTTGAGTTGGGGCCCACCAAAACATAACCAGCTGAAAAGTTAAA
>JAQIXG010005387.1:0-11520 GCA_034700105.1 Oconnorella tubifera | reverse complement strand
TATAAAGTGTGTCATAAATATAAATTTTATCATATATATATATAAAGTTTGTCATATATAGTTAAAGTGTGTCACATATATAAAGTGCCATATATATAAAATGTGTTACATTACCTTAATTCCTGTCATATAATAGACGCAAACTTTACATTTCCAGCCTGACACGTCAGATTCAATGATATTTGGAATATGACAACCACGATGAAACCCTAACAGAGATCATAAAACAATTCTTTAACTCGTGCAAAGCGTTTCTAATTAATTTAAATTTTTCTAGCAAACCTTTACGTTATAAATACAAACTACACACAATATTACACATACAGTGTATAACATACATAATGCAAACAAAGAATATATACATCTCAAATTTCAATAATATATATATATTATAGTTTATAGACTAGCTCTCCATGTATTAATTGAAAAATGAAATATTTCCTATGATCATACACACCGCTGTGATCCCGAATACATTTAACAATCCTAACCCTAATCAAATCTAATCTATATAAACCCAGTCTTATTCTCAAAATAGAAATTCAAAGCAACCCAGAAGTAATTAAATTGAATATATGCTAAATAAAAGTAAACATACAGAACTGGCATTCAGTACAGCCAATGATTTCATCTCCTCTAATAGCAGGTCTGCTGCATAGACAACAAGATGATTCTGTAAATGCAGCAAACATGAACAAAATATATTAATTAAAAACTGAATCAAGACATTCATTCATTGACCCGCTACAGGCGTCATTGACCCGCTTCACAGGTCAGCCTGCTTCAGAGGTTATTGAACCGCTATAGAGGTCATTGACCCGCTATTAACCCGCAACAGAGGTCATTGACCAGATATAGAGGTCACTGACCCGCTACAGAGGTCACTGACCCGCTTCGGGGGTCACTGACCCGCTACAGAGGTCACTGACCCGCTTCGGGGGTCACTGACCCGCTACAGAGGTTATTGACCCGCTACAGAGGTTATTGATCCGCTATAGAGGTCATAGACCCGCAATAGAGGTCATTGACCCGCTATAGAGGTCATTGACCCGCTATTGAGGTCATTGACCCACTATTGAGGTCATTAACCCGCAACAGAGGTCATTGACCAGCTATAGAGGTCACTAACCCGCTAGAGAGGTTACTACCCGCTTCAGAAATCATTGACCCGCTTCAGAGGTCATTGACTCAATACAGAGGTCACTGACCCCCTTCAGTGGTCATTGACCTGCTATGAAGGTCAATAACCCGCAACAGAGGTCATTGACCCACCATAGAGGTCACTGACCCACTACAGAGGTCATTGACCCTCTAGAGAGGTCACTGATCCGCTTCAGAGGGTATTGACCCGCTACAGAGGTCATTGACCCACTATAGATGAATCTTTGTAGATGATATTTTGATGTTTCAGCTGCTATGAAATTGTTTTAATTGAATGCATTTGTTACAAAGATATTTGGTGCCCCCCCCCTACCTCTAAAATTAAAAAGATAAAAATATCTATCGGTGATTCCAAAACTATAAAGACTGAGTTATTTTTTGTTATTTTAACGTATTTTTTGATAAAATTGAAAGAAATATTGAAAAAGGCAGAATCTAACCGGCTACTGCTTGTTTCTGAATATCACGAAAGTTACACCAATGCGTTGTGTCATCCTCAAACCTGGCGTAACATCTACACCTTATTCTATCTACCTGGCACACGAATATCATAAACACCAAAATAACACAAAATTATAAACACCTAAATAATATCAGATTATAAACGCCAAAATAATAACAAATTATATAAAAAATCGCATTCTTATAAATTACAAACAAGTCTTATTCTTTACAAAAAACACTGAAACTGAATAATCATCTAGTACATTCACAATATCTGACATAATCAACATTATTACCAGTACATTAACCAGTACATTACAATGAGAAATAATGAGACACTTTTCAATTAAGTAGAAATTATCAAACTCACGTTGATAATTTTTGCGACATGAAAAGGTTGCCCGCGACACCGAGCAAATACAATAGCACCGGGGCGAATATTTGAATGAATCAAATGAGGGGACACTTCCTTGAAACCACCGGGGGACATAGTCAAAGACAAAGGATCCACTGAGTTACGTTTGCTCATTGTCTTTGCTAAAATAATTAATTAATCATTAGATTCTTATTTATTTTTGTATTTCCCTGTACTAATAAACAGTAATTATGATTATTATATCAAAAACATCTAAATACAATTTGATAAGTCACCAGCACGTATATTTAAAAGTCAATTCTTATCGTATAATTATGTAGAAAATTCTTATATTGTAGTTATAATATTAATATTAATACAATAACCATTATTTAAATTCAATTATAAATACTATAATAAGCAAAACAATATTTTAATTTTTCTATAGAAATTGCATATAAATGCACACAGCATAATGATTCAATGGATGAGACACCTGGCATACATGGGCGCCCGCGCGTAGAGGCAAGAGGGGGCACACTACTTTTTGTCTTTTAACCAATTTCTTCTTCGCACTGAAACACTCAGGTCCACAAAGTGCAACTCAGAGTCAAAACTCTAAATCATGCTTTAACAAAATCACCGTGATACCGTTACAACTGATAATATATAAAGTGAATTACAATTATTCTATTGGCGTATAATGACTGTTAAATGACATTACATAGCTTCAATTTTGCTACATTTTGAGTTAAAATGATTTTATACAATTATTTTTGATATTTCAAATTTATTTATCATTGGGTGCGAGTAGGGCAAGGAATTGAGATGCATTTTGGGAATCCCTAAAATCCAAATATATGTCTACGCTGCTCATAATAATAGAATAGGGCCTGCATACTGAAACTGAAAATAACTATTCTGTATTTCTGTAGAAAATTTTATTCGTGGACCATTGTTGTGCCCCCTCCTACAAAAATTTCTGTTAGCGCCCATGCTGGCATATTATATTGCAATATTACATTTTATTTGATATAGTAGGTCGAAACAAACAATGCATAACTTGCCTAATTAGCCTAATTTTTCCTAATATAAAACAATTAGGCAAAAAATATTAAATTTTATCTTCTTAATTTTAATTTTTTATAAAATTTAAAAAAAATCGTGACTTAAAATAAACATAAAACTCCCAGTGAGCATGATAAAAAGAGTAAAACCGTTCATTTAAATGCTTTTGATTGGATATGCATAAAAATAGTAATTTTTTATTGGATAGTTTTAGATATGGGCGGAGACTAAGAAAATATAGCCATTCACAGCTATTAATCTTGATAGTGTTTAACCGAAAAGTCTGGGACCAAAGAAAAATTAAATTAAATTTCTGATCCTCTCTGTAGACACCCCCCCCTCTCAAATATTGCCATTTTCTAATGAATTTCACGCTGTTACTAAATATAACAAGTCTAAAACTAGCATTTCTACAATCAGTTTTTAAAATTTGAGATTGAAATATCTTACAAATTAAAATGAAAAGAATTAAAATTAGCTTATAATCATAACTTTGATCCTAGTTCTATGCTTTAAATTTAAAATCCATTTTTAGAACAGCTATTTTTAAACGTTCTATATTTAGAAACAACTTAAATTAAATTAGAGAATGTCAAAATGGTCCATTGTCCCTAATTTTTCTCGATTTAAATAAAACCAACCAGAAAAAAATTGAGAAAATAAAAATAAAGAAAATAATGTTAAAAGTAATATTTTATTTATTTTATTTCGCATACTTTTCTTTTTATTTAGATAAATAAAACTAATCTATTTACGTTTCAAATTCATTTGATTGTATATTTGAGTTATTTTATTCGAAATTTGTCGTTTATTTTATTGTTTTTTAATGAAATCAATAGTAAAATTAACGAGTCGTAAAATACCTAGAGTTTCTTAAAGACGCATAATATTTTTTATTACATTCTCTATATGATATTTGTTCTATTTTGTTACTTTTTAACATTAAAATCTTTCTATTATCATAGAATACGTAAATTAGAGCGAAAATAGACAAAATGTTAAGTTGTAATGATTTGTGTTATTCATTTACTGTATAATTTGAATATTATCTTGATCGTAAATAGAGAGTGTAGAAATTACTGATGCTTTTTATTGTCCGAATTAGAGTTTAATTGATTAAGTGAGAATGCTCAGGGTAATTATAGAGAATGAAAGAAATTCTGCGTGAAATGGTGTTATAGAATGTTTGGGGAAGGGATAGCCTAACCGTATTGTAACTGGGGTTTTTATGATGAAAAAGCAATCGTAAAACTGACAATAATGACCTAATCTCTATGTACTTAAAATTAATGCTAGATAATTACTCTAGTTTTATTGAAGCGTGTTTAAATGTGTCTGTGTAGTAATATTAATTAAAGCTTTTTAAATTAAAGTTTGAGTGAATTTGCAATGTTAAATTGTGATAACAATAATATGCACTATAGCCTGAATAAGGATAGTGGGTGTATGCAGATGGACGGATAGAATTATTGTATTATACAATAATTGTGCGATAGTACTATTACTATGCAATATTCTAACATATAGAATATTGCATAGTAGTGGGTAATCGACTTTCTCTAGTATTGCATAATAGAGAAAGTCGATTACGACTTTCTTAACCAGTATAATAGTTAAGTTAAGTTATATACTTATAAATATAAACTTTATCATAAGTATTAAAAAGAGTATTAAATAGAGTAATAGTAATAACAGTACTATTTATAAAGAGTATTAGGTAAAGTAGTAGTAATAAGAGTATTATTAAATGAGATTATTTCATTGTTTAGCAACAGGGTCAGTTACAGTTTGAGGACAAATGGCCATCAATGCGCCCCACAGTACAGAAACTGCTGACTCAGCAGACAGTGACAAGGGCTGAATGGCAGGACCTGTTCTGGTCTGATATAAAGTCTTATTCTTTTCTTTTTTACGCTTTAATACTTTTACATTTGTTCACATATTTCTATTCATTCATATATTTATCATTTAGCCTTAAATTGTAGCATAAAGATTATATCTGATAGTGTTTTTATTCTTTGCTGTTAAAGAGTTAAATATATTTAAATTTAATTCGTAATGTTTTCTTGAGGTTGAGTCGTAGTTATTTTTAATATTTTTTGTTATTATTTTATTTTGTATTTTTATAGGTCTGTTCATTCAGTTTGTCTCTGGGATGAAAAGGGAGGGGCCCCTAAGGTTCACGCAGCTCTTGCTGAAGATATAACTGACTTCATTAAAAATGCACACACTGTTAGTTATCAATTTATTCTTTAAACTAGTTTACACCAGTTTAAACCGGTTTAAACCGGTTATACGGTTATATTGTTAAATTAGGCTTAAAATGAGTTTAAACTAGTTTAAACCAGTTTAAACCGGTTTAAACAAATTTAAATGGTTTAAATTGGTTTAACCAGTTTAAACTAGTTTAAACCAGTTTAAACTAGTTTAAACCAGTTTAAACTAGTTTAAACTAGTATAAACCAGTTGTAACTAGTTTTTATAATATTGTTATTTTGTGATAAACTTTAGCTAATTGTATTGCTTGTTTTTGGTTACTTTGTTTTAATCAATGTAAGCCATTTAGAATTTTATTTCGCAGAGTTTTTAACCCCACACATAAAACTACCCTGCTTACAGAGAGTACTGTCCCACGAGGAAGACTCTGCCCTACTTAAGGCGTACATCGGGGAGTGGGGCAAGTTCTTTACCCAGTGCGACTACCTACCGAAGCCATTCGGTCAACTAGAGACAACGCTGTCTGGCAAGGCGCACTCTACCAACATGCAGAAGAAAACGCAGAGTGAAGAGAGTATTGTTAGAAAGGTAGGTTTAAAATTGCAGATTTCTTTGTTTTGATGTATTTTATTTGTATTATACGACTTAGTTTTAAAAGTGTCATAGAGATCAAACGTTGTAGAACAAAGCGTAGGGTTAATAACAGAAGTTGCAGATGATATCTTTAAATTTAAAACTGTGTTTAATTTATTGACGATACCTTATTTAATAAAGATTATAGTCGATTATACTTTATTAAATAATTAGAGTATATTTATATTGCGTTGTGTAAAGTTGATGCTGGACAGTTGGAATCAGACAATATTTTCTCTTATAAAACAACGTCTGCAAGACAGCGCTATGAAGTTGGTCCACGCAGAACGCAATGGGGAGGCTTTTGACTCGCAACTAGTTGTGGGAGTCAGGGAGTCATATGGTATGTATGGAGTCATCAATTTTATATTTATTTATTAGAAAAATGCTGGTAGATGGAAGTGTTAAAACAATTGAAATATAATATAAGAGAAGCTCCAGGTGAAATTAAAATTAATGTTAATTTGTAATGACATGGACAGCAGAATAGAAGCAGAAATTGAATACTTTGATCAAGTGATAAATTAGAATTGATTACTTTGAGTAGTGATAAATTTAGATTAATATGAATGAAAGAAAACGGTTTCAATTGTACTGCTTCTTGCTTAATATTTGATAAATAATTGACTTCGTGAAATTTCAGAAATTTATTTCGTAACTAAATGATCAACTTTTGTTCTGCCCAGTTAATCTAAGCAGCGACTACGAAGATAAACTAAAGATCTACAGAGAGAACTTTGAGAAGGCGTACCTGGATGCCACCGAGTCGTTCTACAAGACAAAGGCGCCGGAATACCTGATGGCAAACGGGGTGCAGAATTACATGCGTTATGCGGACGCTAAATTAAAGGAGGAGGAACAGAGAGCGACTAGATATCTGGAGACGAGAAAAGATTGCAAGTCTGTCGAGGGGGTGGGTGATTAATGTTTTATTTGCTTTATATAGTAATTTCTTATTATGTAGAGATATTTGATAATCTGAAAGTTTATACATTAATGATCCTTTATTGCAAACAAGTAACTCGTCAATAATGTTTTTTTCCTTTTTGTACAGACATTTATATTATATGCATTTCTTATACAGTGACTATATATTATATCAGTTTTTTTGCAGCACAGATAATAAAAACTATCAGTAAAATTCTAATTCAGTGATGTCTATTTGAGTTTGTTTTCATTTTTAGCTGGTCGCTTGTTGTGTGAATGTACTGGTGACAGCTTTTAAAGATACAATCATCGCTGAATGTCCTTTCATGATCAGAAACAACGAGACAGACAGTCAGTTGCTTGGTTTTTATATATAGCGTGTCATTTTATGAATATATTATATAGGTTTAAGAAAGGAAATTTTACTGGCTTTGTTGTTGTAATCTAATTAAGGTTTAACGTCGCTGGTTGTTGTATTGCATGAACGATGTCTCAGACTTACTTAGCAATGATATTAAAGGGTGCAACAAGTGAGGATTCATGAGAATCGAACCTAGATCTATTGCGTCTGAGTCCAGTGCTCTAACCACTCTGCTACCGGTTTATTTACCCCCCCCCCCAAAAGTAGATAAGCCATAAACCCTCCCCAATTGGTAGATAAGCCAAATCCCTCCCTCCAATGGATGGATAAGCCCCTCCCTCTATTAATAAATAAACCATAATCCCTCCTGGAATTAATAGATAAGCCATAAGTCTTAAATTTCTATTTTGACAATGTTACGAACTATTTTGTTTTCGCAGAGTTGCGTCTGATGTTCAGCCTTATGGACCGAGTGGAGAGAGGCATAGACGAGATGTTGAGGTTTCTAGAGGAGCATATAAAACATCAGGGTCTTGCTGACATGATTGCTTCTGCCACTGTCATTACATCTGTACGTACTCGTCATCTTTGATAGTATTTTATTTGTGATTTATTAATCTGACACTTAAAATCATTCTGGACTGTTAATCATTAAGATTTTTCTTGTTGAGAATCGAAATTAGTTTTAGCGTTAGATGTAAATTGCCTTATTGTTCTAAATTGAAAATTCTATGATTTGGTTTCTGCACGTGCAGTTCGCTACATGGCATTTGGGTTAAAATTAAAACCTTTGTCTTTAAAATTAAAGTCATTGTTTTTAGAGTTTTTTGTGCTGATATGACATTAAGCAAGGTATAAATTGTGAGTTTGTTACTCTCGTAGGATTCGGAGCAGTACGTAGAGAAGCTTCTAGAACTTTTCAATCGTTTCAGTCAACTAGTTAAAGACGCTTTTGTTGATGATCCGCGTTTTTTGACTTCCAGAGATATGGTCAGTTTGTTTTATGTTTTTTTTTGTTTCTATTTATTAAAAATGATTTAGATCTTTTTACTTGAAAATATTGTTTAAAATTGTTTTGCCGCTATGACATTTAGCGATCTTTTTTAAATCGTATAAACTTTTTTCTCTTTTTAAATACCGTTTATCTTGTCTTAATATTGTTTTAGCTTTTGTGTAAATGCGATTATCTCAGTTTTAAAATTTGTTGACCTTGTTTTAAAGTCCAGTATATCTTTTAGAACTGGTTTCCTTATTGTCTTTAATCTATTTGTAACTTTTGGTAATTAAATTTTCATCTTTTCACCAGTTACAATGCTTTATTGTAGAATTAATGCGAAGATTTAAGAGTAAAATACTTATTTTGATGCTAGTTTAGTCAAATTTGATTAAATTTTAATTATTTTTTTGTTGTGCTTTTTTGCTCTCGTTTTGCAGGCTTACAAGAACATAGTCAATGACACATCAATATTTAAATTAGAACTGCCTGCCAAGAATAAAAGGTACAATATTAAAAATAAATTGTTAATCAATTCTGATATATTTTTGCATGACCCGACAAAATGGCCCTGACAAATGAACCCCGACTGTTAATTCTTAAGGTTACAGTTGGGATACGGGCTAGGGTTAGGCTTGAGGCAAGGGTAAAGTTAGGGTTTTTTAATGGTAAGGTTTGGGTTAAGTTTAGAGTTAGTTAGGGTTATTGAGTGAATTGATGTGGCTGTTTTATCGGGTTAATGTATTCGGGGCAGTTTTGACGGGGTATTGTATTTTTGATCTTAAGCAAGTTTAACTTCTTGTTGCACCCTTGAGCATTACATTCCATTCATATCTCGGATTCATTATCTTTATTTATTAATTTATAATAATTTATCTACGCACTCTTACGTATAAATAAATTATCAGGATTAAATTTTTATTCCTTTTAATTTCTTTAAATATTAAATTCTTATCCTGTATGCGAAAGTTTCTTGTACATCTCATTCTGATATTTGTTTCAATATTTAATATCGAAGCGTCGGTAATAAAACTCAGCCAGAGTCCAAATGCCCCGAGTTGCTGGCTAACTACTGTGATATGTTGCTGAGAAAAACGCCACTCAGTAAAAAACTTACGTCGGAAGAAGTTGAACGAAAGCTGCGTGAAGTCGTACGTAGTCATTTATTTTCTTGTTTTTCTTACCTTAGATTTCTTACATTAGATTTTCTCTTTGTTACGGACTGATTTCACGGGTAAATAGTTTCAGTTGATGGTTTGTCCTCACTGCTTGGGTGGAGCATGTGTGGTCTTGACAAATACTGAGGGACATCTGCAATATTTTCCCTTGACGGTTAAACAGACGTTAAACTTTATGATACGGTTTTGTGTTGACATCTAATTAAAACGATATTTGAATTAAATGTCAGACGATAGATAAATTGTATGAACTTTTTACAGTCGCGAATTGAAAGAAAATTTGTTTTAGAAAAAACGAGTCTATGAGTATTCAAACAATTTTATCTAGTTTTTATTTCATATATCTTTATATACACATGCGTTTATATATATGTTTATATATATTTTACTTTATATATATGTATTTTTATGTAACAAGTTTTTTGTTACGTATTTTTGTTTACGTATTTAGTTTATGTATTCTTGAAATATGTTAGCTTTAGAAAAGTATTACAGATGAAGTCGGTACCTATTTTAAACTATTAGTATTTCTTTCAGTTACTGGTGCTGAAATACGTGCAGAATAAAGACGTATTTATGAGATACCATAAAGCCCATTTAACGCGTCGACTTATTCTTGACTCGTCTGCGGACAATGAGAAAGAAGAGAATATGGTTGAGTGGCTGCGGGTGGGTGTCAGCGTCATTGCCAGATTGAAGTTTTACTATTTTTGCTTTATCTGCAGTTTTGTAGTTTCGTAGTCTTTTGTAGTTTTGTGTGTTTTTCTCTAACAAAGTCTCTTTCTCTAACAAAGCTGCACCCTTTAGTAAGACGCTTAAATTGACAGCTACGTCTGAGACATCGTTCAAACAATACATTGATATCGTTTTGTAATCCAGACGTTAAACTTAATGTTAATTAACTTAACCTTAATCTACAGGAGGTAGGTATGCCGGCTGACTATGTGAACAAGTTGGCGAGAATGTTTCAAGATATTAAAGTCAGTGAAGATCTCAATCAAGAATTCAAGGAAGCGCATCGTAATAATAATGAAGGCCTGGCCGGTTAGTTGTGTAAAAAGTATCGTCATCATTAAATTCAATATCATCAGTTTAAATCGTTTGATTGAATTATAAGCAAGAATGATAACAGCTATCATAGGCTTTGTTGGTATAAATATATTTGTCAATTTTTACCAATTTTGAGACTATAATCATAAATATATTAGTCTGATTTGACATTATATTTATGTTTATAAAGTTTAAATGCCAAAATCAGATAAACATAAGATATATGTCTAATTTTTAACATTTGTACTTATAAATGTAAAGATATTAAAATAATTTTTACTCTTAGAATTATATTTACATGAAGATATGATAAAGATGAAGATAGATATATGTCTGATATTGTAGACTCCATAAACATCAAGATATTAAACGCGGGTGCGTGGGCAAGAAGCAGCGACAGAGTGAGTGTGACTCTCCCCATGGAACTGGAAGATTATATTCCGCAAGTGGAAGAGTTTTACCGACTGAAGCACAACGGACGCAAACTTCAGTGGCATCATCTCATGTCTAATGGAATTGTACGTGGGGAATGTTTCCATATATTATTTTTTATAGAATGACTACGCAGAACAATACTTAGTTGCTATTCTATCATTTTACTTTAAGTTACGCGATGGTTTATTTAGAATTAAAGCGGAGTGCTTTATGTTTAATTTAGGCTGCGATGGTTTATGAGCTGAATGCTTATATTTTATTCCTGATTTTGATAATGTAATGATTCGAGCGACAAAAACTTTCACTGATAATCTTTAATGAAGACCACTCGCTTATTCGCTGATTTGTAAATATAGTTGACAACATTGACTTTAATTTTTTATTTTAATACCGGTAATTAAATTCGTAATTACTGGATATTCATAAAAGATTTATTTGATAGAAAACTGAGAAAAGATATTCATTTTCTTACAGATCTCCTTTAATAATGATATGGGTAAGTTTGAATTAGAAGTCACAACGTTTCAAATGGCCGTACTCTTTGCTTGGAATCAAAGACCTAAAGATAAACTCAGCTATGAAAGTCTTAAACTTGCTACAGAACTGCCAGATACTGAACTTAGGAAAACACTTTTTGTAAGTCTGTCTGTCTGTCTGTCTGTCTGTCTGTCTGTCTGTCTGTCTGTCTGTCTGTCTG
>JAQIXG010005386.1:0-11522 GCA_034700105.1 Oconnorella tubifera | reverse complement strand
ACTGTCATCCAGATTTAGGCCGAGTGATGCAGAGGGCAGTGCGTTTAGCCAGACACCAGAGCTAGGGGCACGAGATGTCAACAGGCGTGTAGATGCACACTCATCCACCCCTTGAAACAGACCTTCTGCCGCCAGAATTGTACTGTGTAATTCAAATTCTAATTGTATTGTGCTGTGTGCACTATGTATTATAACCTAGTAAATTTAGTTTTAAGACTACCTGGTAATCAGAAAGATTAAAATGTAAATAAATCAATAATGTAATTTTGTTTCATAGTAGTTTTTGTTTCATAATCTTGAAATTATAAAAGTCACAAATTATTGAAAGATTAATTCCAAATTAGAAAAGTTTGAATTAATTTAAAATTTCACTTAGGATAAAATTTAATAAAGGAATTTAGTACATAAATTAATTAATCTGTAAAGACCAAGATTTAATTTTACCTGTCGGATCTGGTAGTTTTGAAACCAGAGGGAACGTTCAATTTTGGAGTATCAATACCAAAGGAGATGTCAATACATGTGCAGGTTACAATTGAAATTAAAACAGCAAAGTCTGCCAACATTGTCCTCACCTAACATCAGTAATAATTGCAATTAAATATAATATAGGGCTATAAATTAAGTTATGTTAAAGGATATAAATTATATCATTTTAGCAGTGCCTATTTGTAATGTTTTGATTAATGTATTTGCGTTTTTAAATAAATAAAAACAATAAATTGATATATTATTCATATATTCCTAATTGTATAGTAACACACTGTTGTATCAAACGTTGTTTGTTGTTTCACTGTTGTTTCATATTCAGCAATTCATTATTTTAAACATTAACTGGTTGAAACATAACATCGTCTACTTTAAACATTAACTACAAAAAACAAGCAATTAATTAGATGAACAACGTACAACTAAACTTACAAAAGAAGGGAAGAATCGACTCGTTCTGATATTGCGAAAGAAAATAGCGATACCAAAAGTGCTGACAAAGAGAATGAGCGAGAGGAAGAATACGTCAGGAATAGCATGCGTGACACTCGGCTCATGACACGCAGGTCCTGTCAGGTTCCAGCCGAGATTTATGCAGTCCTTTTCCGTCATGCAGTCGTGTTGGACTATAATGCGATTTCGTAGAGTGACACAATTTTCGTCAAAGTCTTCGGACCAGTTTGATCTGGATAAAAAATGCAGTAGTTTGATAGAAATTTGAAATTCAAATTTGATAATATTTTATTATGGTAACATAGAGTATTATCCACAATTTTATAATATTTAGATTATATTGTATAATGATAATATAGGATATTGTTTAATATTCTATTAGATAAAATTGTAATATTTTTGCAAAATATTCAAGTAAAATGGTATAATTAGGGTTTTTTTGTGAAAGAGAGCAAATAATATTAATAATCAAAATATTTCAGGCCTGATGAAACTGATAAAACTTATAACATAAGCATCGTTTACCCAACCTGTAAAACGATATACTTAACGTCAATTTCTTTACTCTTCTCTTATATAAATTAAAAACAAATGTTAAAAAGGTGTTAAATAAATTTTTCACTGACGAAACTGTCCTGTAAACTTCCGTGAAATTATTCATCGACCAGGAATCACTTGGTTCACAGTGACAAGTATAAAAAGAAGTATTCTCTCTAGCCTTCCCAACATGCACCGCGCTGTGTTTCCAAATATGCATCACTTTCGTAAACGCTTCGAATATGAAAATTGCTGAAATGAGAATGGAAAAGCATTCCTCAGTGAACCGGGTGATGTAGCAGACGAAGGCGCTCAAGTCAAAGGCCACGATGATTATGAGGATTACGGTTACCCAGAAGCCGATCCAAAAACGGAATGACATGAAGTCAAAATCATTTTCTCTGAAAATCAATGAAAATCTTTTATAAAAATTAATGCTACAGATTTATTTTTACTTTCTCAGATATCTTACAACAGAAATTTAATTTATTTCCGTGTGATATTTTATCAAATATTACCCAGGATATTTTGTCATTTTACATTACATAATATATAATGTTTAAATTATGTTTAAATATTCCATTACGTTTAATTAATTAATGTTTTAATTTGAATTAAACTAATGATTATAATCATCAGTTCAATTTAAATTAAAACATTTCTAATTTTATGAGATTACGCTAAAGGACAATTTTTAAAGTAATTGAAGCTAATATAAAAACTGGTTTATTACTTAGACATGTAGTAGAGAATAGATTCAAAGACTAGCAAAGGTCCCGTTGACCCAATTATGGTCAGAGGTTGACCAGAAAAGAGAGCGTAAATTACTCCACAGACAAAACCTGACAGTAATGTCTCCATTGTTCCCTAAAACAGTGAAAAAAAACTTTTCTGTATTTTATTACTTTAAACAGAAATCAATATTACTTTCTTCTGCACTCCAGTTTTATAGTTTCAACAAAATAACATTTTTTTATTTTTGTGACAGTATTTATCTAGGTGACTCAATGACAGAGTTATCCAATGCTTTCGTTTTGCTATCAAGAGCATTTGCAATATCCAGTATATATGTTTAGTTGCACGCTGTATTTGATTAGCTTATTACAGATAAAATAAACTATTTAAATTGATACCGCGTAATTATTATTATAAACTAAATCGGTATTTCTTTACCTCGCTGATCTACAAGTTACGTGTATTTAAATGAAATTGCAAAATAAATTACATATTTAAATAGCTTCTAATGATAAGAAAACAAAAAGATACTGACCATGAATCCATCAGTTTTCTGGCCCATAAGTCCACCAAAAGTGACAATAGGAGTGATGCAAGCAAAGAAGAGAAATATAGAAGACGCGAAGCACTGGATGTTGAGTCCATCTTTAAGATCACTCAGGTAGTAAGGATAGCGTCTCTTTATATCACAAATCAGTCCACCAAAGAGTCTTTAAAAATGCAATCATTTAATCAAATAAATACTGTATACAGAAAATCATGTTAATTCAATCAATAAATCTCCTATGATATATTTCATTATAAAATAAAAATATAAATATATATATATGATCCCAACCTGCCAGTTCTTTGTAGCGTTGCATCGATCCCGATGGCTTCCTCATGGGCTCCACAATCATCAGCACCAGTTGGACGACGGGTCGAATCCTCCAATCGATTCATAATCTTGTCCTAATTAAATATCATAGATTCTTCAATAAAAAATCTTAAATAATTAAATTAAATTACATATATCTGATTAAAGTTTTTTCGGAGCAAATTATTAAAATCTAAATTGTCATCGAATATTTCCCTAAATTATATTATTAGAAAACATTTTTATAACTCCTAATTTTTTTAATCTAATCTTCCATACCCTTAGCCTACTTTAAATAATCAACTCCCCCCGCCAGTACCAACCATGGAGATGGTTTGCTTGGGGGGCTGAAGCCTCGTGGCGGGGTCCCAGAGACTCGGTGGAAGGACCAGGACGTCATCTAAGAATTCATCCAAACCGTCGATCAAGTCCTGACAGGTTTTTGCCTTGTAAGCAACTTCACAGAATATCTACACATTTACAAAAGGTCATTTTTTTTTAAAAAATTACATATTTAAAAATCTAATTATAGACTTAAAAAGTAATACAGTATTTAAAAAGTATTATATAGTGTTTAAAAAGTAAAACAGTATTTAAAAAGTAATTTTATATAACTTAATTTGTTAATCAGTTTACTAAGTTTACTAAGTTTAATAAAATTATTGTAGTGTTTACTAAGTTTAATTAACGAATTAATGTCAATAATTAAATTAAATATGTGATATAAATAAATGACCATGTGGTTGTTATTGCATTCATTTTTTTGTATTTAGAACAAGATTTAATTCCTTATAAATGGTAAAATAAAAGACATAAATTTGTAATAAAATCTTTAAGTCCTAATTAATAACTATTTTAATCAGGTCAAATTAAATAAAATTATTGCATACGTAATAACTTTTGTTAAAAAATTATTAAATACGCAAATTAAATTGAATACTTTCATACAAAATCTAAAGTCTGATGCAATATACTGTAAAATTAATGTAACTTTACTTTCAATATCAAATCACCTTATCATTAAGCAAGGCAGCCAATGAGCGCCCGACTTCAGCCAGCTCCCAAATCGATGACGTTGCAGAGGGACCAAGAATGAGGCAGACGAATCTTGTGGGGACATCTACCTCAGTGAGATCAGCCATGGTAGACAAGGACTGAAGGCGACACAACACCATGATTGTCTGGTCGATGAAGTCAACCTGCCCAACCAGTATGTTGGCTGACTCGCAACCAGAGGGCAACTTCTTGGTTAGCTTCTTGTTTGGCTAAGAAATCAGGATATTTATTTGTTCATTATTTCACCATATAATTACAACATACAGCAAGGCAATGGTTGCAATATTATATAAATGATAAAAAAGGTCATCGAAATCGATTAAATTTATGCTGAATATATTATATAGAATAAAAACAAATAAAAATATGAATGGGATTGAAAATAAGTATTTATCAAAAGCTGTTCATTAGAAGATAAATCTTGCGAATATTGTGCCGCTAAATTATTTAACTTAGATGAGGTGATATGCATGTTAACAGTTATTAAACACGGTTGATGAACATTGATAAAACCAGTAATAACAAATGTATAGATCAATAAAATAGTTAACATTTAATAGGGCCTAAAACATTTTAAATATAAAATAAATTTGTCAACTTGCCAAAAATAAAACAATCTTCAATGTGTCGTTTTATAAAAATTTATTATTTACATCAATTATCATTGCACATAAAATATTCTTAGCAGCATGCAAATTGATATCTACACTCAGGCATTTCATTTCCTGTTTTCACACTTGTGCAAAATACACATCTCCTTGAAACACCAATGACAATAGAACTCAGAGAAAATAGAAATAATTAGAACAAGTTCTTACTTTATAAGGTTTTAAATTATCCGGACTACATCCGTCTGGGTAGGAATAATATGCATAAGCCAAGTCCTTCCCGCTTCCCTCTCGTCTCTTGAATAACTTCATTCGTTGCTTTTCTTGCTTCACATCTTTGTGGTCAATTGTCACAGCGCAATCGTCTAAAAAACGAACAATATTTCTACTAAGAAATGGCGATGGTATGTGCCCCCATCCTCCCAGAGTCCCAAGCTGGAACTCTTGAAAATATTTGTACCAATTTATATTATTTAAACATTACCTTAAAAAGGTCGTCTCTCTATTCATAATAGAGTGATGACATTTTTTTAGGTTATCACCCTATTGTTTGCTCTGATTGCATGTATTTGGTCTCCTACATATACATAGATCCAAAGAAATGCAGAAACATGCATTATATCGTCACATGGATGGATTTTAACACTAAACTCACATCTTTAGCATAATAAAAAATGTTTTGATCTACAATGAGGCGGGAGGGGTTTATAACCCCTCACACCCCCCCCCCTTGCCTACGCCACTGGATATATAGGCCAAAAAATATCAATAAACGCAATAGTTTATAGAGTATCCGATAAAGCTCTCTATCAGAAGACAAACTCTTTATCAAGAAGGCAATCTAAGACAACAACAAAATAACGAACAATCAAACGCCAGAGGCCTCCACATCTATTCACTTTATTACATTTCCACAGTAAATATCTCGATGATAATATAATAAATATCTCGACGATTGATTAAGAGTCTCGATGACAATTTTAAGAACGCAGAAAAAGCCGCTCAATTCTCAGTCAATAAAGAAAACTCACGATTGCATCAATTCTCAGTAGCAAAACTAGATTCTGAATTCTTTGTAACAATAAAAACATCATTAGCATTTGTAAATTTCTGGTATTGATTCTTCGCCATTAGCTATTTTATTTCCGGATAGAATTGCACCAATAGACTTGATTAATCAATAGATTTGATTGTATAAAATAATTATAGTAATTTGACTAAAAGCAACGCGGAATAGCACTCGGCTGTAAAAAGTTTTTAGAAAATGTAATTCTTTTAAAAGTGTACAAATATTATAACATATAATGTTTTACTAGTTTATTTTATGCTTTATAAATTCGATTCATTGATCATAATAGCCTCTTGCAAGGTATATAATATACTGTATTGATTAGAAATAAACGTTTATTTTCTAGATATTAAAATAAGAAACTTTACTAGGCTTATAAACATGATCATAAGGGTAGGCATACGCTTAGTAACGAACTTGATATTTTGTCCTTTACATGCCCACAATCTGCCAAATTTATATTCGTTATTATATTGTAAATTGATCGTGTTGTAGTACTGTCAAATGAATTCAGCACAATGCAAAAGATTGACACAATCAACAATATTACTAGCATCCAGGTTCAAGATCAATTCTTATATAACTTCATTCCATCAAAACAGTTTTAATATAATAACAAATCGGCGACAACGAAGCAGAGTGGCGCAGTGGAAGCGACATTGGGTTCATAACCCAGAGGTCCGTGGATCAAAACCACGCTCTGCTAAATACCTTTTTACTCCGCTAAATTTAAATTTTGAAATTGCGATTCTTTTTTGAAACATTTCTTGAAACATCATTTGTTGTAGGCTACACAAATAATGTTCAAACAATGACCGCACTTAAAGTTTTCTATGTTTTAATTATTTCATCTGCAATAAATCTAGTTTTAGAATTTAGATATAGCTAATTTCTAATGTGATTTAAATGAAAACAAGCCACCAAATATTAGTCTAGAATGTATCATAAAAGTATCTTTAATTTATTATTAAAGGCTGTTATTGGTTTAAATTGTTTAACAAGTACTAAATGATACTTATGTTATTCAGCACAATATAATATAAAACTTTTATTCGCTAGTAGGTACAAAAACAAAAAATAAATAATGAAATTTACACAGCTATGAGAAACAATAATGCGATAATTAGTGTATTTATTGTTTCTTCATTACATATTAAAATTTCTAGATCCAAATAATAATAATTCTACTTTTTCTCTCTGGTCTTCTGCTAAGACCTTGAAAATACAAGAAGTGAAATAAAAACAGTCATTGAAAGCTGAGACAGCAATTTTTTCAACAATTTTTTCTATGCGACAAGTGTAAACATTGTTGGATTGGCTTAGGTCAACAAAAAATTGATATTTTATCACTATTGTCATATAAGCAGAGATATGACATGAAGAGACGGCCGTCCTGCATAAGTGGCTAACTCCCCGGTTACTCTTCCTCCTCCCCGTCCCACTCCGGGTTTTGAAATATTTACATTTCTATTAAAAGGTCACTGAATTTAACTTTAAAATGCTCCGCAGTATGTCTAACATTATATGTTGGTTTCAATTTGAAACGAATCTATTTATTTATTTGTTGATACAGTTTAGGACAATAAAATTTTAATTTTCGCCCTTAATTTCGAATTTCAACTAACGCCTCATCTATCAGTATAGCACACATTTGTTATTAAACTATCTTTTCTCTAGTCTGATGTCTCTTTATAATATTTATTTTGGCTTTTATATGTTTCTGTTTTATATTTCTCTTTAAAAACTAGCATTAGTTTTTAAAGTAATAAAAGACGTTAATGTAATCGTCAGCGACCAGTTTTCGTAAAAAATTCCGATACTTTTACTTTTTTCAGTTTAACTCAAAATTTGAAGAATTGAAATGGATAAATTCTAATGTTATTGTCATTAGCATCGAATTAATTGACAAAAATTAACAGGGAGAAAAAACACAAAACACTTGAGTATTTGTTTTTCGAAACGCTGGAATATTAGCAAAATTGTAAAAAAGTCAAAATTTCTAGAAAGACAATTTTGGGGAAGGAAGATATTCATCAATCCGTTCCCCCCCCCCCCCCCATCAAATCTACTGGTGATCATTAATTTCATTTTCTGCCTTTCATCTTAAGTATATAATACAAAAAAAACATTCAATTTGCTTTTCCGTCGCTTACATAAATCTAGTTTAATCTCCTTCTGTAAAATTATTTTCCTCAATTCATCATTTTCTATGTAAAAAATGCTATCTTTCTATCAGCAATAAATCATTCCAGAAACAACATGTTAAAGAATAAGTTCCAAGTCAAACCTTCTCCAGTTGACGAAAGTGACAGAGTTGTTTGCGTATTGCTGACCGGAAGTCGTTCGCTTCTTTCCCCTCTCGACTTCCGGTGAGAATGTCTGTGTAAATGTTTGTGCGGTTCCAGTACCACGTGCTCGATCTTCGCGTACACGTCATCGCTGAGATTCCAGTTCTTGCGTATGGCGTCCATTAGAGCGTCTGAACGAACAAAAAACTGTCAGAATTGTTTCCAGTGTTTCCGGAATTGAAAGATTTTTGTGGATAGATTTCAAGGGGAATAGAGTCATTGACTTGTGGACTGAGAGATCAAAGACCCGAGGTCAGTGTGATTTATTAATTGAACATTGTCACACACTTTAAAAGTGTTAAACTCAAAATTTAATTCAAAATTTAGTTATCGGAATACATAAGTCAGCTTGCCTCTGTTTTTAAAGATAGTCGCTGCATAACAATTGTAATAAAATGTTGCTAGTTTCTGCTTCCAGATTCGGTATATTTGTTGTATTTTGATCATTTTATATTTTTATTCTATTTGATCTATGACGCAAAACAACGCGCTGATATTTATCCAAGCTCTATTATCATAAATTGAAAGATGACTGATTAAATATAGACTCAATGGATCCAGGCATGGTGACAATAAACACATAGATATGAATGAGAAAGCATAAATGAAAGCTGCAACTTAATAAATGAGTAATAAATAATGAGCTATCATTTTTTATTGAGTACATAGCCACCTGTTAATCATTACAATACAAATACTTCCACTACCATAAAAGAAATCAACTATCTATGCAAAATAAATTTCTTTTTTATATAACTTGTAGCTACAGAAATGCTATAATTAAGTAGCATTTACAGCACAAAAACTTCTCTTTTTTACATTACTTGTAGCTACAGAAATGCTAAAATTAAGCGTCATTCACAGAAGAGAGCAATTTACCCGCGACTTGGTGTTTACTATTGGACGACGCGCTGTAATTGAGACTAACAGCGAATCTTTCCTCTGCTCCATTATTATTAGACGAGACGAGACTTTTACGAATTTCAAGGAAACCATGCATAGTAGGGGTGGGTACGTGGGGCTTGGACCATCTGTCTCCTGTTTCGACCGTTTCTTCATATTTCAACCATCTTCAGAGTTACAATTTATTTTTACAGAAATACTACATACGAGTTGTTGCCTTATATGTTACTCGCTATGTCACAGATTGTAACTTTGCAATTTTTTGTGTTTCTTGTTCATGGTTGGATTTCGAATAATAAAAATGTATAAAAACTAAATTTATAATAAATACAAATTGTCTGCGACATCGTCCCTCGACGGTTAAACAGACGTTATACTTGCGTTAAACTTATTGATTGATTGAAATAATAACCAAATATATGATATATAGAAACTAAATAAGACAGATTATTTATGTTCTTTGTTCACTACATTTACTTAATATTATTTATACATTACTAAATAAATTTAATTCATTAAAATATTTAATATAAACAATATAAAACGCAACTTCAGTATAAATGTTAGAATTACCTAGCCTGTTCCTTCCATCCCATTTTTTCGTTGGCAAAATGAACGAGAATGTCCATTTGTATGAAAAGTTTATGTTCATCCAAACTAATCGTCCCATTGTGAACATTCAGTTCATCATCGCCTTGTCCCAAAATAAAGCGAACCTGTAATTTTTAATGTTTGATAATTGTGAATGAAAAATTATTCTCGATCTAATTTTATGTTTTAAATAATTGAGATTTAAAATATACATCACTTTTAAAAGAAATTCTTGCTACAACATTAACATCAGTTGGGGGGGGGGGGGGAGATCTATAAATATATCTTTTTTATAAGAATTATACCATATCTTATTGCTATTCGACAAATAATTACCAACAGGTCACCTAGAAAAACTCTGATAATCTTTTTTGATCAATATCTTCTCAAACAAAGCATAATTTATTTAAAAAGAAATTTAACACCATTTTGCAATAATATGCCCTGCATTTTCATCTAGATTTCATTAAGACCATTTTTGTGTTGAACCCCCCTCGCCACTACCTCGTGAACGAATCCTGACGCGCCCCTGACTGCACCCGAAGCTAATTAGTTGATATTAGTGATGTGTAATATTTTGAGTTGGCCATTCGTGCACTTATCTAGATGTTGCGAACGCGATACCTTATTAACGCTAATGCTTTGCGAATTACAATTAGTTAATCTCGCATTCCAGAAATAGTACTTTTTAAGTTACAGTAAAAGAGTGTAAATGATGACTGATAAGGTAGAGAAAGAGTGGGAGGGGAAACGCGGGGTCGGGGCATTTTACCCTCCCCATAATTATGGAAAATAATTTTTTTATATGTATTTCAGATATGAAATATAGGTAATAAAAGATCATCAAATGCTTTTTGATATTTAAGTCAGTGTTGTTTTCTGAATAAAGAAAACTATATTCAAAAAACAACGGGTTTTGAAAAAAATGCAACTAGTGAAATAACCCACAAAACACACAGACACAAAATTGAAATTGGTATTTAATGATACAACGGATACCATTATGCCAAACTGCATTTAAAATAATTGCTAAAAATAAAGTTGAACCTTTTCCGCCGGTGTTTTAGAATCGTACGCGGACATGTTGATGTTTTCGATGACAGTTACTTTGGAATAACTGTAAAGAAATATAAATAGATATAGCATAAATAGTATATAATATAATTAGTATATAACGTAAACAGTTTATAATATATCAAAATAGGTATCATGATTATAAATAAAGCGTATCATCTATAGACTCCTTGTTTATATGAAACTAACTGAAATGCAACATATAAATATCTTTGTAGCATTTTCTGTTTAGAATAAGACATGACTTAATTAACAGGATTTTACGATGAGGGGGGGGGATGATTTGCTATAAATACTTTTCCGGAAGAAATAGAATTATAGCAAAAAATAATAGTTTACATTAAATGTTTTTTCTACAGCTTTGCATATAATATAAATGAGAAAACAATAGAATCTATTTTAGATTAAGTCGCTTGAAATAAAAAGCAGCTTTTAACTTATAATTAAACTGTAAAACAGTTAAAATTCAACAGCAGTTTAACTTTTAAATCAATTCAAATTTAGAAAGCTGCTCAATTTATAAAAGAAATTGCTTTTAGTATTAAAATACTGCATGTAAATCTATCCATCGATCGTTCAGATCTATAATTAGTTCTATTAGTTCTAACCGTTCGATGACAAGAGAAGTATTAGGCTTAAGCTTATAGAAAAATATCTATTATAAGCCGTTTCTTCTTCGATACTCATTTTACTCTTTTATAAAATTAAGTTTTAAAATTGTTTAATATTTCTTTCCGAATAAAAAAGTTGAAAAGGACATTTTCAATCAATACTTCAGGTCAGCGAGTTTAATGTTGGGGGGG
>JAQIXG010005385.1:0-11523 GCA_034700105.1 Oconnorella tubifera | reverse complement strand
TCCTCTACTTTTATTCATTTCTTTCATTCTCAGCTTAAAACTTATCTTTTTCCACCTTAGATTTTTCTTCTTTTTTTACAGACTGATTTCACGGCTAAATGATTTTCTCTCAGTTGATGGTTTTTCCTCACTGCTTGGGTGGAGTATGTGTCGTCTTCCTGATACTGAGGGACGTCTGCGACATCGTCCCACGACGGTTAAACAGACGTTAAACTTTTATTGATTGATTATTGAACAATCTCAATCTAATTTACTAACTCGAACCTGGCATCAGTCGGTTCCGAGTACCTGACTCTAATCATTCGACCAAATCATTTGAAATCATTGATTCAAAAAAAGAGCATCCTTAAAAAGAAATATAAATTCATATTTGTTTAATTACCAGTTTCACAACTAGAGCCCGTATAGCCAGGAATACAAATACAATTGTAGCCATCGATTAGATCAACACATACTTCATTATGATGTGTACAAGAAACGCTAGGACAATCGTTTATATCTGAAAAACAAATCAAGCTATTCAAGCTTAAAATGAAATTTATTAATTAAATTATAAATAATTATAAATAATTAGAGACAATTGATCCTTAAATTTAAAATTTAAAGAACCAATAATTATTCTTTACCAAAATATAAGTTAAGAACTTTAGAACTTTTATAAAGATTGTATATTACAGTATTTAGAATTTGCATTAGCAAATGACGCTTAACAAAAATTCATCTATTTCATGCACAATTTGTTAAGTATTAAGCCTGCACAATATCTAAACAAAGTTTAACTATTAAAATTACTGAAACATACAATATAAATGAAAAGTCATGAACTAATTACTGTATTATCATTGTTTCTATCAAATTGACCCTTTCAATTTCTAAAACTGTATAGACCTACTTTTGCATATTTTAGCTTATCTTAATGTGTTATACATTGCTAGTAAAATTATCATTGCATAATAATTATTATATTAGCGTAATATCTGTATTTAAAATAAAGGAAAATATTGTTAATACAGTAACAAACTAAATAGTAGCAAATATAACTACAGTACAATAAATTAATTACAAATGAAACAGAAAACAAGTAAAGAATATCTGATAAGAAAATAAAAGTTACTAGTTTCACAGCTGAAGCCTGTTATGCCTACTATACATGTACACTGATACTCATTGAGTAGATCCACACACGTCCCATTGTACTGACACGGAACGCTGCTACATTCATCTATATCTATAAAATAAGTCTGAATTCATCAAAGTTAATAATCAGTTACACTGTTTAATCTTGAATGTTTTAAAGTTTTCTTTATTTTCAATACTTGTTCAAACCATTAACTTACTGTACATTGTTAAACTGTCTTTAAATGTTTCTGTACTGTCATTAAAACAGTCAGTTTATAATAATCAGTTATTAATAGCAATAATATTAAAATATTTTCTCTTAACTACAAATTAAAACAATTACAAAATATGAGATAACACTATTACGAAATGTTGCTTCTCAGAAGTGATTAATGTGCCTTATCAACTAACACAACTTGTTAATTGCATAAATTAAATTGAATAATATGATGCAAGCATAATACATCAAGCAAGCATCATGCAAGATGAGTATAAATAATATTATAAATAATAACAAGTTTTAGCTTATGTTATAATATATTTAAGGTATCTCAGTCTGCTTAAAAGAAATTGTGATAATACTATTCTCTTTAAAAGAAACTAAAATTGATTAAATAAATGTAGTATAGTAACCAGTTTCACAATGCTGGTCTGTATAGCCAGGAACACACAAACATTTGTATTTATTTACACCATCTACACATGTAGCACCGTTTGTGCAATTGTTTTCAATGCAGTCGTCAATATCTGGAAACAAAATTAATAATTTGCTCAATATTTTTAAAGAATTAACGAAATCGATATTATAAGTTTTAAAGATTAACATGCAATGACAGTTTTGTGTAAACGGACCTAATCTGCATCAAGTTCTATGATGAACTTTAATATTCAACTGTTTCAAGGCAAATTTTGACAAAATTCAAAGAGTCAAGTAAGACATGATATTAAACACCAAACAAGACTAATAGACTCAGTTTTAATTTAACTTGATAAGATAAATTTCTAATTTTAAATTAATGCAGCTACCGATTTCACAGAATAGCCCAGTATATCCAGCGTTGCATGTACAAGTAAAGCCATTCACAAAATCAATACACGTCCCACTGTTATTGCAAGGACTACTCTGGCATTCATTAATATCTAAAAACAAGTCAAATATTCACTAACTAATAGATCTATGTATATAATGTATTATTAATAATAATTATTATTATTAGTCCCATGCACAATCTCTGAGTTCAGTTAGAAAGGGGTACTTTATATTCGTTACACCCATAGCCCAATCTGGGAACTACCCGAATATGCTAGAGGACAGCAAACACTTATTTTACCCTTAATATTTCTGGACGCTTTGATGTGCCTTAAAATGTTTAGTTGGTCAGCATTAAAGGTTGCAAGATATACAAAATGTCTCACTATTTCTGTATACCAAGTACTCAACATGTCACTAAACAGACTTTAAATTGAAGTTTTCAACTTCTTTCTAATATTACTTAACTGTTTATAAATTATATATAATAAAAGAATAGAAAATGAAAACTAAAAACAATAAACAAGCAATATTAATAATTAAATTAATTACTAGTTTCACAAAGAGAGTCAGTGAAGCCTGGAGCGCACTCGCACTGAAACTTAGCGACAAGATCACGACATGTTCCATTGTTTTGACATACAACGCCAACACACTCATTTGTGTCTGCAAATGAATTATAAAACAGATTACCATAGATTTTATTGTTATATCACAGATGCAATTAGATGTCATAAATATACAAAAGATATTATAATAAGGATATTTGACCATATATCATGTAACAGAGTTTTAAATCATAAATGTAGCAAATATTATATTGTTCACGGCACGGTTCAATAACAGAATGTTAAATGGAACATTTGACGTCTGTAATAATTTAATTCAAAAAATTAATAATTACTCCTGCATAGGGTATTGAACAAATTTGAATTTTTATCAAATTTACTTAAAAAAACTTCATATTACATTTAATATTAAAGCTCAAGTTTTCACATCGATAAGTCTATAACTGTATTAATACTGTATTAATTATATTATACTATATTATACTGAATTATTTTATACTCTATTGTCTGCGCTATAAAGTCTACACGTCTATTAACGTCTTCTTCAATGAATAAATTCATAAAATATCGATAAATAAAACAAAACTATAGGATCACTATAAAAAGTGACAGAAAATAATGATGCTTAATATTATGTTAAAATACCGGTTTGGCAAAGTTGTCCGGTAAAGCCTGGTACACACCTACATGTATAACCTACTGTGTCTGTCGTGCAGCTGGCGTTGTTGAAGCAAGGAATAGATTTACAGCAGTCTGTCTTAATCACATGTTCTAAAATTATTAATTATTATACATCGTTTGTATACATTCTAACGCGAGGGTTCAATTTTCGCTGATATATCTATTGTTATGGTTCATTACTATTATGTCTACACTTTGTTAATTGTCCGCGGTATTTTGACATATTATTATGTTTGCGGTAATAAAAACATCACGCGCAATTTAATCTATTTATACGATGTAATATTATATTATAATCGTTTTTTAATTTAAAATAGAATTTCGTTTAATACTCTAAGTCAGATTCTAAACCTAACAGTTCTAAACATTTAGTGAACATAATAATGAAGTTCTGTTACAATAATCTCTTCCAACCTCTTGTAAGATGTTGGATTGCATATATTTGTGACAATTTACTTTTTTCAAAATTGAATAAAATTTAATGATAACAATTTAAATCAGGACCGGTAGTTTATACGTCAGTGGCGGATTCATAGAGGGAGGGCCGATAGGAGCGTCGGATGGATTGCCCCCATCCGACATTGTTAACATAAATTTGTTATAAATAAATTAAAAGCTTGCAAGCTTTATAGAGGTAATTATTGTTTAGGAAGCATTTTGTAATAAAAACGCCTCACTGTCGTATTCAATAGCATAATGCGAAGCTCAAAAAACTAAGCGATAACCTTGAAAATGTTAGCACTTCACTTTTTTAACGAGTAAAACACCACGAATTACTTTTCGGCTAAACCACTGTGGACTGTGGAAGTTGCTGCTGAAATCTGAAATATAAAAATACCCCCCCCCCCCAACACGGACTGGATGGTTTGGATCCGTCACAGTTATGTGCAATGTTAATCTTAGCTTAAACTGTACTCTAGCATATAATTGCAATCTTACCTTGCGACATGTTCCCCTTCTACAAATCAAATAACATGATCAACTTTAGTTACATAATTAGTTAATAAACTATAGTATACACACTCTTAATATTATAATAATGCAGTATCAATATTATTTAATATTTATTACACACACAATATTATACGCTATTATGTTTTTTAAAATGAATAAATCAACGCATCTAATGAGTTAATTCAGCTTATGCACACACTTTCTACTTGTGCAGTTACAGTTACAGAAGCGTTAACATGTTATATCTGCATTATAGCTTTCGTTGAAATACCATTTATAATTTATTTTTTTGGTACTTTACAGTTATGCCGCAGTACCATTATTACACTTCAAATATTTCTCGATTCTAGCAACACATTACATTAGAATGTATTACCTAGCTTATTACATCTATATACATAGTGTTCACATGCATAAAAGAGAAGTTTATTACCTGATAAAGCCAGCAATCACTTCTGTTTGTTATTACATCGCAAGGATTGGTGTAGAAAAGTTCACAGAGACTGATATCTTCTCTGAAGTTGATATAAGCGCAGCTGCCGTTTTGTGGACAATTGATTGCGCACAACATCGGCACTTCTGGTTCAAATTGCCCAGGCTCCATTGGTATAACTCTGGTCACAATCTTGTGGGGCATCTCTTGGGCACAGAGCGTCGAGCCTGTCTTCTTCACGAGGGTAAATTTGCCAGCGTCGTCAAATGACGTCATTGAGACGCAGTCGATTAGGGTAAATATTGAAAATATCAACAATGTATGCTTGTTCGCCATCTTTACGATTTGAAGTTTTTCTGAAAAAATACGGCAAGATTTAATTTGTAAGCTAATTAATAAATCAATCAATAATTATGTTAAATCAATCAGTTCTGTAAATTAATCAATAAAATTTTATATTTAAACATATTATTAGTCTTTTAGAGAACAATATCAAGCGTTCACAAAGTCAAAGTAGTTGCATGCTGATGCTGCTCCAGATAACGATATAAATACAATGCGTGAAAACAATCAGCAGAGTCTTGGTAACAGAGCTTGCTGTTATCAAACACTAGTGACTATGAAAATCAAATATAAACGTCCGACAAAAATTATTCGCAAGAAGTGGAAGGGGGCTCGAGCCCTCAGCAAAATTTTCATGACTCTCAAAACAGCAGATCCCTTTATGGGCCGCTTAAATTGTTAGATGAAATTTCTCCTATTTAAAGTATTATTGCTTAGAAATGGACAAACCAAAATATAAATTTCATTAACATGAAATTTTTTAAATTCTTGCTGAGCTCCCTTCTGAAACATTTCTTTGGACATCCTTGGATACGATCGTACGAGTTGATTTTAGATAAATGCAGCAACAGCAGGAGTTTAGATAAAAGTTTGCCCAGATAATTGATTGAAACAAATTTAAGGATCCTGTTTTTGAAGGGAATATAGCGAGGAGTTTATTCAGAACGCTATTAAATTTGACACGATGAGGTTTGAATATCAATGATCCGAGGGAAGTAATACGTCATGAAGTAATATATGACATTTAAGCTGAAATCGAAGTTGGCATTTAATAGTAAACTTGTTGTTGTATGAGAAAGTTATCATTGGATATACGTTTTAGTGGGCATAGGAGTCAAATTAATTTGTTTGTTTTTAATTGAAATAACTGCGTTGTTTATTAATTTTTGTCAATTAAGCATGAAATTGGAACATTTGACCCTACATTCAATTTAAGCCTTCTTAGTTGTAAGTTTTGATATTTGGTTGTAATATGTGTTGATTATTATCCGAGAGTAATTATTTTTAGGTGAATTGTATTTTTCAGATACAATAAAACTGAGCGCTGAAGAATAAATAAATCAGATTATAAATTAAAATCAAACAAAAGAGTTAAAATTTATTAACATCAATTTAAAAGAATCGCAATTTTAAAACATCAAGTCACTGTAGAATAATATAAAGAATCACAGATTACAAAATTAGTTGACAAGCACTTTCAAATTATCAAATATTAGTTTAATGTCAGTGAAAAACAAAAGTGAAATCAAGAATCAGATAAAATAATAAAGTGTATATTTTCTCACAAAATATTATTTTAAATCACATATGAATAAAACTTTTAGTCCACCAATGGCGTAAACAGTCACAAAACAATAATATAAAAACTATCTGATAATGGTAGCAGATTGTTTACTAAAGAAAATATTTGATTATTCAATGTTTACTAATTTATGCAAAAATTAGTTTACTTACAATTTACAATTAATTAATTAGTTAATTATATAATTTTAAACTTAGTGATTCAGAAGATTCATAGACAGAAAAAACCCGCTAAACTGCTATCTAAAACTTTCGTAATTAGGTCAAGCGTATGCAGAAGCAAAGTTTGCGAGCGGGCATTTTAATTGTAACGCTTCTCGGTAAGAATTGAGACGATCATTTTTGCGCTTGCTTTGTCAACAGACTCAGCTGACTCGACCATTGTACTGATCATATCTTCTAAGCAACCGAGTTTCTCAAATAGATCTACAGAAATAATGAATAATATTTTAGAAAAAGAACCTAACAAGTCAGAAAAAGAGTAAAATATGTATTCTAAAATAGTTAATATTCCTTTAAATCTATTTGTATATGCAAGAAACTTATTTAAAATTGTTAAAATTATGAACTCTTCGAATAAATGTGCTGTAGCAATAATCATTTATTTATATAAACAACTTTTAAATAAATAGGTAAGTTAGTCTTTAATGGTGGAGTTTTTCATAAAGTACTCCTATAGTATTTGAAAGAAGACGATTTCTGTGTGTGTGTCATATGTAATCTTTTTAGACTCAAATACAAATTGATATTAAAACGATGAAAGTTATATTATTTAGTTCATTTATTTTAAATTACTCAGTAGAATTAAAATACAAATAAGTTAAAGATAAAAATCACAAAAAGTATAAAAATAAAAACATGCCATTGGTTATCTTCAAGTCAGATCTTTCATTATCCAGCGCCTTGCCTATAAACACACAAATAACAAAAGATGCAATACATTATGCAGCAGTAATCAAATATTTTATTACAAAGTAAATATTCTCTTTAATTCGATTTATATAAATAGTATTTTGTAACAGAAATGCCAGTTTTACCCGGAATTTTCTGCGCATTTCTATTTCCAACGATCAAAGACTTGAAAGTGTTGAAGAAGTGTTCTATAACTTCGTGATCTTTTTTCCCTATCGCTCGATCATTTTCCACTGCTGCAAGAAACTCGTTTAGAATTGAAATGAAGAAGTTAGAGATGAAAACGATCATGACAAAAAGATAGACGAGTAGAAAATAAGCCGCGCCGACCCCGTGGTATCGAATTAGTTCCTTGTAATTAATAATAATAAACTTTTATTAGTTTAAAATAGAATCCTTTGACTAATAGTTCTTACACTCAAGTACTCAGTTACTAGATACAAATGTCATTAATAGACATTTTGAAACCAACAGCTAAATCAATAGTCAAACCTCCGTAAATATAAACAACCATAGATTTTTTAAACGAAATAAAGTTTGAGCTTTTGAGGTTAGTTTGGATTTTTTCTTGAACAAATAGAGCTATCAATGAATAAAGAAAAATTTATATTTTAAGTTATCTGTATTACTCAATAAATACATAGTATCAACTGACAATTAAAATATTATGTCAATTAAAATATTATGTAAACGAGAACATAATATTTTAAACCGAATGATCGACTTAAAATATTATAACATAGAAATATTATGTCATTCTCTTTACAGAAATTCTCTATTATAAAGTGTAAAAATGTGTAGTTATATATTTAGTTAGGACATATGCTACGTATATCCATACCTGCAAGTTAAACTTTCCAATGAAAGCTTGCACGAGTGACTGCATTGTTTGAAACATGGACGAATAGTCTGGCAACTGATAGAACATCACAGTAGCTCCTGAACAGAAAGCGTAGAAAATAATCGAAGAGATAAGACCGAAGCTGAGCATAGTTGACATTGAGTTGGACAGTGTGGCGCCCAGGATCGCGATGGTTTTGTTGTAACGCAGCAGATGCAGCAGTTGACATTGAGTCAAGAAAGTTACCAGGCCAATGAGAAGTAGATAGATATTGTTGTAGCGAATAATTGGCTTAAAACTGATAATCATATCTGAAAGATATATAGTAAAAATATAAATGTTCAATAGAGTAATAAAAAAAATGTACGAAATGTGTAAAAGTCGGAAGCAAAATCAATTTTATTCTCATTAGTTGCACCTTGTAGTATTCTTTTAGAAAAATAATTTTTTGATCCTGTGTAATAAATTGGTTGATTCACTTGAGTTGTTGTCATCAACAGTAATCATGAATTTAATATAATTGAAGATTTCCCTTAATATGATTAAGTGAATATTTTTGTCCATTGATTATTGACTTCTTCACTTATACAATATCAACTTTGATGAAAAACTAATTATAATTAAATAGAAGAATATTTATATTTAGACCTTTACTGTTCATCATATCTTCAACCACCCACATTGTCCACATGCAACGTACTGCATACACACTCGTAGCAATGAAGAACAGAACGAGAATTAGAATTTGAATGCTGTTCCAGGCAGATTTGAAATAAGCCGATTTGAGCCGACAGAGTCTCACTAGTTCTATCACGCTGATAATTAGTACAAATATGAGACAGAGAATCTCACATAGTAGTGCAATTGCTCCATCAGGACCTGTTGCAGAAATTAAAAATAAAATTAATTACCATGTAAACTAAGCTAATATGGCGATAGGTTAGAGGCTTATTAATTAAAAGACAAAAACTTAATAATTAATCTTATAAACTAAACTTTTAAACTAAAAAAGTTTAAAAGTTTAAAAGTTTTTAACTTTTAAAGTAAAAAAGTACACATTTAAAAGCACATAACTTTCTGTATGATCCAGTAAGTATAATGTAAATTTAATATAAAGTAAAATTAAAAAAATAAATTTCAACGTTGATAGCAAACCAGAGTATCTATACAGCTGTATGCTTTCCGAGCGAAACGCCCATCTGATGTCACCATTCGTTGGCAGCTCAAGAAGAACTAAAACAAGATTAGCGAATCCGCTGCTAGGATTAAAAACGTTAAATTCTGCAAACACTGCTCTAGTGTATTTATCAATCCAGCCATTTTCTTCAAGTTGTTTAATCATAGTCTGTGCGTCTTCCAATTCATAACTAAGATTTGCGAAATATCCACTCCCTGGGTAGGTCTCCATAGATCCCGTAAAAGAATCTTCCTTATTGGTCGAACTGTGGATGAAAGCTCGCTGGAGATTGGTCAGGTTTAGGTTAGAGAGCGCCAAGGACGCGTCTTGGGATTCAATCCAACCAGGATCGTAAGTGGTAATGTCTTTATTTGATTGGCTGTAGGAAAGTGTGCAGCGGTAGTTTTTAACAAGAGATGGCATGGGAGAACAAAGTTCTAAAAATAGAATATTAATAAATTGAAGCGTTTTATCTTTTGTCAATTGTATGTTTTATATTCTTAATACTGTAATTTTAAACTTTCATCTATTCTCAAATTACAGTTCAAAAGCTCAAAATATTTTAGATATTTTGCTTCAGCGACTGTTTTCCAGAAAATCTTTTTGTTCAAATGATTAATAATTTAATAAATCAACAAATTTATTAAATATCTAACATGCAGTAAATATAAAATAGTGATATACAAGTTACAACAAACCATTTTTAGTACGCAAGTTTACATGATTTAAAAAGTCACTCTGAAGTCCCACTATCAATCAATCACATTGAAAAATATTTTGACAGTTTCAATATGTTATTTAAAAATTTCATAATTTTCACACCTTTTTTAACGCGCAATTGTCTCAATAAAGGCGGCCCCACTCTCCAATTGATCAAATCCGCAATGTATTTCTTTTCATCTTCTTTGGCCTCACTTCCATTGTAATGTGTTGAGAAATAAAGTTGTGGTAACATTATTTCTTTAGCCCAAGTATAAAACCCTTTTTTGACTAAACTCTGCCAGACAAGAGTAAATATATAAAATATATTAAATATAAATAAAATAAATATATTTATCTAGAATTATTTTGCAAAATAATATATAGAGATAATTCTTAAAATTAAAATCATTTGCTACATTTGAACGCAGTACAGAAAACGCTTTCAGTCACTGTAATAAAATTCTGTTTAGATCTATATAATTTTATTTTCATGTCTTATATTTGTTAAATTCAACTAAACAAAAACAAAACTTACACTATTTCCGGTCCAAGTATCAGGCAGTAAGTTCTGTAGATGATTGTTTTGATAGAATGCAGCCTTATCCTGCTGTCCATTAACAACAACGAGAAGCAAAAGAAGAAAAATAACGTAGAATAAAACTTCACGAATCATCGTCTTCATCTGATCGTCTATTGTTCTCTTTTTCTTCGCTATTTCTATATCTTCATTGTTTGCTATTTCGTCAATTAGTCCGACTAAAAGGAATATAGTTCAAATTTACTTATAAGTCATGATTTTTAAATAATTTAATTATTAAGGCATTGAAATTGTCCTTAGATACAATTTCAATGCCTTAATAATTAAATTATTTAAAATCATGACTCATAAGTAAACTTGAGCATAGATGCAAGAAATACAGAAATGTAAAAGTTATGTAACTATAAACTTGTGACAGTTTCTTTTAATACAGATAAGTAGTGAATTTTTTATAAAAGAAATAAACTTATGGTAATGGAATGCATGTTGTGCATGTATTATACTATCTTTATCTATTTCATTTTGTTCGTATAAAGCAGCTATGTTCTCATATGCTGTATATTTACGATTTCTGCGGAAATTTAGATGTAAACTTCTATATAAGGATATCAATGAAATGTGTTGAATACATTATAGTATTAAAATAAAATATTATTTAAAACTACTGCAAATGTTGTGAGTTACATTTGTTGTAATATCCAGATTTACATTCCGATGCATTGACAATCTTCATCTTTCCTAATTTATTTTCATATTCAGATACATCAGGGTCTTGTTTAAGCAGAAACGAAACCAAGAGAGACATTACGAGAATCTACAAATTATATAAAAATATAGATTATGTAATTAACGTTAATAAAAAAATAGTTCATCACTTTACGCTGCGTATCTAGGTTAAAGCTTTAATGTCTATACGCTGTATA
>JAQIXG010005384.1:0-11523 GCA_034700105.1 Oconnorella tubifera | reverse complement strand
TATCATACCCTCCATATATGAAATTTATCCATTTTAAATATTTCTTGTCTAGCAATATCGCTGCGATTCCAAGCTAAAGCTAAATCCAGCTGACTTTCCATATTCGCATCATTAGCTAGTGACAAAATAAAAATAAATTCATTTTGTCAAAGATTTCAACTAAACACACAAGCTATGAAATAATTCTATATTGCTCAATAATTATTACTAGTCAAATTTCAAAATTTCAAATAGGAAACAAAAAATCTGGGTAACAAACAGAATTAAAGTTCAAAGAAGTTACAAACTGTTTATTATTTAATACTAATTAATCCTTTTATTGATTGTTTACTTCTTACTTGTTTGTGTGTTTTGTGTAATATCTTTCCTAAAGCATTGAATTTTTATTTATTTATACGACGATCTTGTAAAATAAATATTAATTAGCTGTACCTTTAATAAGAGAATTTATAATTGCTTGATCAATATTATCGCCAGACTCCTCGTCTTCTTGCTGCTTGATGATAGTTATCTAAAAGTTATTAAATATTATGTAAATAGTATAGAAAAAATATAACAATTTGCTATAATAATAATAACAATAGAAATAAGAATAAAATGCAAATATTAAAGTTAGACTAATATAGTAGAACTAGCAATTTGAAGCAACATCTAACCAAACATTTTGTACTCTTGTCAAGCAGCAATCGAACACGTTTAACAGCATCTTGCTTTGTTGCAAGAGACTCGTTAGTAAACAGCTCATGAGCTTTTGCCATTAATTTCTCTTCATGGTTGTCATCATTAGTCAATCTGTACAGTACAGAACAATTACATCGTATACAATGTACAATAAGTGTAAAATTAAATACGGTTCTTGAATTAATATTGCTAAAAATAGCTGAAAAAAGTCTTATTAAAAAAAGAAGAATATTTTTCTTTGGTACATTACAAAACTTAACCAGTTAGATAATGTAGCACAGGATCTAAAAAATTGTGCGAATCAAAATAAAATCTATTTAAACGTCTAATCTCTGAAATACTTATAAATATTTTATCACCTCATTTTTTATAACAATAATTCATCCATATCAAATCAGAAAACAATCAGGTCAAGTGTCAAAAATAAACAATCTTTCACTTTTTGTTTTCTATACGCTGACAAAAATTGTTTCAAATATTTCGAATGCCGTCTGATCCTTCTCATTCTGTCATAAATTTCTCCAATTAACCCTGAAGTAATATTTACTTTAACTTATCAGCAAATGATATGAAGTCAGCCGCACGTCCTGATCCTTCAATGACAACAACTGGAGTAGATCGCTGAATACTTCTGCACGCAGTTTCCAAAGTGTTAGGTCCACCTTCGACGACCAATAAAACTACTGGAATTGGTGGACCTATAAAGATTAAATTTATCAATTCAGCATTAATAAATATAAATATATATATGTATATTTTTTAGTTTAAGAAAATAAACAAGAGTCTACAGTGCATTTTCGACCATGAAAAGGTATATAAAAGCTGATACAGATAGGTAGTCTCTGTTTGTATGAACTTGACTCTAAAAGTTGCTACCACAATATTTAATTTTAAAAAACTAGCTGCTATCAGGAGAAATTCAAACAATTTTTTTTTAGAAAATTCAATACTTAATGAAGGTAGCAGAAGGAATAAAGTTTAATCTGATATCTAATATTTGCTGAAAATGCAAACGAAATGTGCCTTATAATAGTCATTGTAATTTGCAAAGCTGTGCATATAATAAATTATATAAATATATTTGACTTAAAACAAAAACTTTCTATATAATTAATTTAAAATCTATTTCACATCACGACAAAACATTACCTTCTGCAAGAATTTGATGATTTTCAAATGCAGCACGAAATTCAATCTCTCCTCCATATTTGTCAACTACTCCATCATCCACAAGAATGAAGTGGGTATGGTTTGAATCCAGTGGCGCGCTGAACTTGTCATCTACTTCAACATCGTGTATGTTATAATAGCATGGAAAACAACCAATGTTCTATAAGTGGAAACAAGCTCAGTTTTGTAATATAGAAAATGTTTAATCTAGTCGACTGTAAATCCGCAACTGTAAATTGTATACAATAATAACTATAAATTTAACAATGTTTCTTTTGATTTATAACAACAAGACGATTTCATTTTTTAATATAATATAATGAAAAGGTGCTTCCAGTATGCCTAGACTGGATGATTCAACAAGTTTTTAATTTTAATCAGGTGATAGGGCGAACTAAAAAAACATATAAATAAGTTTTATTTCATTGTTATTCAGATTATTATTAAATAATCTTATTTCATTGACTTTTATCTTAATATCTAATTGTTATCAATACTTTTTTGAATCATCAGAAACATTATTATCAATCATAAGAAACATCTGACAATATAGTATTACACTTTCGTCTTGTAGACTCTTTCTGTTTGCAATAATGCCCCAAGTAGCGATACCCAGTAAAACAATCGAAGGCTTAGCAGTACCATTCTGTCGATTGTAATCTCTAACTGCCTTCCCTACAATCTTCATTACTCCAGTTCCTGTCCCTCCTGTTATAATCCATGCGTCTGAAACACAACCAAGATCAGATATTTAAAAATGACAGTTTGCATTTATATATATTGTATGAAAATTTGTATGCCATTAATTTCACATTTATAAGATATAAATTTCATTTATTTCTCACAATGAAAAGTATTCCAATTGCCAGAATTTGAGAAAGTATACAAAAGTAACGATTCTAGAAAGAATTTATGTGTGCCATCATCGTTAAGGAAAGAAAGAAAAAAATCCAAGTTATACAGTTATGAATTGATGATAACAGAAGATGCTAGTCATTAAACATAAATGCGCAATAAATATGAATTTAAGAAAATTTCTATTGCATGCCAACACAATGTAATTACATTTTTAATACTATTTACTGCATTTAAGTAAATGTACTATCAAGCGTACTAATGATATATAATGTAAAATATAGCAATGTTATGGAATTTAGAATATACGAAACCAAGACCATACAAATTCGAACAATGTACCAAAACTGACTTAAAATAATGATCATCTAATTAAAAATTCTGTGTTATTACAAACCTGAAGAAGTAGCAGCTTTCATGAGACCATGCTTGAAGTTATTCAGTAATCTATTCTTCATGTAAAATTTCTTGGCTCCCCCAGTGACAGAAATAATAAGCTTGGGTGTATTAACCTTCCAAACATTTGTCATCAATTTCCAAATGTTGTCAACATTTTTACCTCTATCATGGTCACTTTTATCATAGCTAGGAAACTTAATATCACTGACTTTTACATACTGCAAACACATTACAATATTAATATATAAACAATGCTATATAATATATCAATAAATATTATTTATTGGCATAAAAAATACTCATGTCGAAAAATGCAAAGATTTTGTTTTAGTCCATCAGGTTATTTCAGAATCTGTTTTCAATTTAAAGTTGTCACACAATTCATTATTTAGCTCATTTATTTTTTAGTCAGAATTTTATCACATTTTTACATAATTCCTCCCCCCTTTTACCTCATGATCCCTATGTACTACATTACCATTACAATTTATAATCAGAAAAGTATTTAAATCTAAATATTCTATGTGATATTATTAATTTTACTCATCAACAAATAGGTAGGATATTTTATGATATCAATTTATTTTAAATAATATCTCAAAAATTATGTTATAATTAAGATAATAATCAGAAATATTATGCGGATTAATATACTAATGACACTATTTTGAATTACAAGTTTCTTAATATTATGTCAATAAGTGGCCCTTCAACTTTGATAAAGTCATAACTTCACTATTCATATATTTTATTGAGTACTTAACACTTATAAAAACTACATGAGAACTCTTCTCACCGGAGCTTTAGTAGAGGCGTCAGGCCCAAAACCTTTAAAACAAATAGTTCCAAAGGCGTCATTTCTTTTCTTTTTGAATTTAGTCTTTATGCTGAATGAATACATCGATATATATGCTTCATTATCAAAGTCATTACAGAATATATTTAGACTGTAGCCAAAATATATATGTAGTATTGCAAAACAATATCAGTAGGATTAGTCACTCGAATGCTTTATAAAAGTTACAGAGACAGAGTATCAGAAATCTGTTTTATCAAGTATATTAATTGTTGTTTTTATCTATTTCCTTTATTTTATTTTGTTACAATATCTTTTAAACTTTAATTTCTGGAATTAAATAATCTTCTTATGCCCTTAAGCAATAAAATACCATTAATCTGATTATCATGAAAGTCTACACTGTAATAGTAATTATTATAGATATAGAACATGAAAACCTGTTATCTGGCATTGTCTTATCTTTCTTCTGAATTAGTTTAATATTTTCCAAAACATAACCTCGAAAAGATTTCTGTCAAAACGTGCAATATAAAGAAAAGTTAGGACAATTTTTTTTAATTAATCATACCTTTACCGGTAATAATTCCTTTTTTTCAGTTTAATAACTATATCACAAAACTTGTTACAAAAAAAATACTATTGTATTTAAGCTGAGGCTACACTGCAAAAATATGATTTGCAATTAATTGCCTTTTTTGGAAAGAGTATTTGCATAAAATTCACTGGAATACACATAAAAAATTACTTTAAAAGCATAGGAGGGAAAAATCCCCCCCATGCCACCCCCAAAATAATGTCCGTTACTAAGCCTATTGTCATATCAGTATGTTGATACAACAAATTTTAAAAGATAGCAATTTGACTAATGATAGAAAAAATAATTGTGAATTCATGAAATTTAATTATACAAATGCTTAAACTTTAAAGTTACTCTTAGAACTAAACACAAATAAAAATGATTTAATTAAAATGACCTCTAGTGAATACTCTGGAAATACTGCATCCATCAATACTTCGTTTTGTGCTGGGTATGTCTGAAAAATGTCATGAAATAATTGTAACAGAAGAGAACTTCCAGAAAAGATAATGCAGTGTTGCAGTATTTATAATATAAATTTGAAATGACTTAGCATGTTATAGTCAATAACTTAGTGCGTACTATGACAGTAGATGTTGGAAATGTGCAACGACATCACATTGTGCAACATTTACAACTCAGTATTTAAGATGTACCAATTTTGAATTTACAATATATAGGCCTCCATGAGCTTCTTTTTGAGAAAATGCTTACCTGGTCATTCCAAAAGAAAAATTATTTAGTGCATCATGTTTATTGTTTCTACTATAAACCCCATTTTTGTGCTGATGTGATATTAACAAAACAAACACTAATCAAACAAACAATTAAAATCTACCTGTGACATAATTCTTTCTTTATTTTATTTTTTGTTGAAAAGATGTCTTTCGTTAAAGAGTCGACTCTTATTAATTAATAATAAGCCCTATTAATGGTCTACACGCTAAAAGTAATTAACAATTCCTATCTATATAATTCTAAAACGGAAGCATAATTCATTAATAAGCATAAAATACAAGCAAAAGGCTTAATCAATGAAGTATGCACAACTAAACAACAAATACTGATTTCAATACCCCCCGTTCCGACTCCCTTGGATTTAATAGTACAAAAAATGTGTCAACTTATTTTCTCTCCCCCCCCCCCAAGCTCTTACACTTCTAATTGTAGTTTGACGCTAATTGGTCGACCTATCGTAACTGAAAATTTCTGTGGAAAATAACAATGAATGAACCAAGATTAAATTCACTCTTTTTAGACTTTAGTTATTTACCGTTATTGAATAATTTATTAATGAAATGCGGCATCAAAGTTCAATTAGATTAAATCTAACATTAAATAGGCCTATCTAAATAATTAACATTAAACAAAAATGTCAGCATATACGACGATCTAAATGCTCAATTGTATTATTATGACTTATCGTCACTAATAAATTTAACATAATTAATACTGTATACTATAAATCAATAATACACAACTAATGTACCTAGAAACCATCTTAAACTTAACCTAGCCAATACTATTTACTTGACTACATGCCTATTACCATAAAACGACAAGATCTGTATACTTATTCTAAAGAGGTAATGCTAGTCGACATCAGAATTAAACATTTTCAATTGGCTTCGAGATTTATTTGCTTAGCTCTATCATATCTAAACACAATTATTTGGTCAGGTTAACTCTTGTTGGAAATCATGTAATAAAATAAACAAGAATACGGTTAAAAGAAAGTGACGTGACGCGTGTGGCCCGGGGGCACAGGGGCCAAATGGCCCAGAGGCACTTGTTCTAGGGGCGGCATTTTTCCTTCATAACTTGATTAAAAGAAGTGATTATAAGTTTATAACAAATGTGTTGCGTAGTTCAATAGGCTTAAATAAAAGGTAGTTGGACAAAGATCTAACAAACTAGATCCCCTAGTCCAGCATGCATAATCAAACTAAATGATAACAATTCCACTAATGGAATTTTCTCAAAATCGCATGAACGTTAAGCCTATTATAAACAGAGATCCTATAAATCTGTAGGCCTATATAAATTTACATTATAAACAAAACAAAAATTGGCAGACTTATGCAGAGTATAGCTGCCCATTGATATTTTCATGCATTCAGGTAAGTAATAATGTTAAAAATCGGTAAGCAAGTAAGTAAGTTGGATATTTAATAACCAGTGACAATGACAAAATATAGAAAGCGTGATCTACTTTTAAGTCCACCACTTTCCATGCTTGAAATTTTTGAGTTTTTGGAGCAAATAATGAAATATAAATTAAATTAATAAGTTATTTTAAAAATAAACTAAATTAAGCGACGTTTTCAAAAATAGGATGGCTAGTGAGAGAGAGAGAGAGAGAGAGAGAGAGAGAGAGAGAGAGAGAGAGAGAGAGAGAGAAAGAAGCATACGTAGTTGTGAAACTATGTTTACTAATATTCTCATTGAATTTGCTTGCAATTAGGGTTGCCAGTTCGTTGTCTCGGAAATACCGGACACCATTAAAAATATTCGAACATCCTAAAATATCAGTTTAAATTTAGTAGCGCAGCCATGGGGGGGGGGGTTGTCGAATTCTAACGTTGTAAATAAAAATGTCATTTTTGTAGTGTTAATATACGATAATAATATTTGACATTTAAATACCAAATTTCACGCTGATATCTTAATGTGTCTTACAATTGTGAAGTTTCTCTAAAAAATGTTTAATTTCAATGTAACCAATCTCAATATCATGAAGATTATGAAAATGTATACATTACTTCATGCATGAAATAAGCTTAAACGATTTTCAATATCTGCCCAGCAACAATCCTAGGGATTAAAATGTAAATAGATATTTAATTTTTAAAATACATTTTTTTAATGCATGCATAAATAAGTTATAGATAAAACTTTCAAATATTTATAAGTCATAAGAGACTTTTGGCGTCACTTCGACTCGCTCGAGTTTTCAGGAATGAACGCAAAAACCCATAGCAACAGTTTACAATGGATTAGCCAATTTAGTTAATCAAGTGTTGAAATGTTCAAAAACGTGTGCATTCAGTTATTTAGTTTAAATTAGTTTTTGAGTAAAAAATAAATTTTTAAATTAATATGTTAATAAAAATAATAATTATTTATAATGAAAGTAAAAATCAGAAACTCCCTGTGTAACTACTGATTAGCATGGGCGCCCACACATAGAGGCAAGAGGGGGCACTTTCCCCCCCCCCTGGAAAATAGACATTTATTTTTTTTACATACTACATTTTAAGCAATTTCTTCGCACTGAAACACTCAGGTCCACAAAGTGCAACTCAGAGTCAAAAACTTAAATCATGCTTTAACAAAATCACCGTGACACCGTTACAACTGATAATATAAAGTGATTCACTTTATATTATTAATTATCTCTTCAGGTGGAAAAATTCATTGAAGAATAAAAAACTGATTTTGTTTGGATATTGCTTGGCTTGACATTTTTTATGTTTCAAATTTTTCAAATTTTACGTTAAAAAAACAAATCTGATAAATACCATTGTTATTAATTTACTGTTTTGCACTTTTCGAGCTCTTGTTGAAATTTTTATTCGTGGACCATTGTTTTGCCCCCTCCTACAAATTTTTTTATGGGCGCCTATGTTGATTAGAGAGTATTTATATTCTAAATGATACTAACTATCTAGTTATTATCATTAATCTTAGTGTAAAGTTGCACATCACTATCTTGTTTGTTTTCAATTTTTTAGCTTATAACTCATTTTTGGAACTCAGAGTACACATGTTTAGATGTACAGGTACTGGAAAATTTTGCAAAAATGATGGAAATATATATATTTTGATCTCCAAATATAATAGTATATCAATATATCCAACAAAACTGCACAATTTTTCAGAACATTCATCACAAAAGAGATCTTACCTCTAAATTTACACATTTAGCACTACATAACAAATTCCTTATACTTGCAATGAAAATATCGGACATTTGCATGTCCGGTATTTGATCTATTTTTATACCGGACATTAGTCTCAAATACCGGACAGTCCGGTATAATACCGGACACCTGGCAACCCTACTTGCAATTGGCAGGCGTCTTAAGCGAATTTCATGTTTAAGTTAATTATGTGGTATTTCCTTGTTAATTCACCGTAATTAATGTTTATTCTTTTTAAACTTATAGTCTTTTCATTGTTAATGTATATTAGGGTTAGGGTTTGTTACATACCGGAATTAATTCTTATTTTTATTAAAATTCTTTAACACTAATCCTAATCCTAAAATACATTGACAATAAAAAGACTGCAAGTTTAAAAAAAATAAAAATTAATTCCGGTGAATTAACAAGGAAGTACCAGTTATGTATATCTTTCGGTTATTCTTTAGATTATATCAATTTTTATATTAAGATGGACTTGTGTATTTTAATCACGATTTCGTCACTTACGCACCCTGTACATACTATTCTGTCAACTTTCTTAGATAATATTTATATAAGTACATCTATGATTTTAGGATGTTTGAGTGGAGCTCGTTTATTTGATGATTAATAACTGAATGTTTTTTATTTTATATTTGCGGACTTGAGAGAATTGATGGGATGTCGTATAATGAGAGATGTTACTCCTGTCGCTTTTCGCTTCAATTCATATCGTAAACCTGCAAAATTAGTCAATTTTGGTTTGGCACCTCTCCGAGTTAAAAAAAATAAAAATTAGCCCACATATGTAAGAATGTGTGAGTTTTCCGATTATTATAATCGCAGCTTAAAATTAAAATTACTTCTTTTATTCACCTTATATTTAATCGCTATGTCAATATCTGCACATAATTTACAGCATAAGGTCGAAAAATGTCATCAAAGAAGTTATAATATACATATAGAAATTTTGATGTAGTAGGTATGAACATAGACTTTTCTAAAAATTATATGCAGATATTATCACTGTGACTAAATTTAAGGTGAATAGCGGAAGTAGTTTGAATTTTGTGTTGAGAGTATAAGAATCGGTTGACTCATTCAAAAATAAAATTAGGTACGCATACATAATATGTGTACATATGTAATATGTGTACCATATATTTGGTACACATAATATATATGCACTAAATGTTATTTTTATAACCAAATGAGGTGCATTTTTGTTCTATAATACCAAATTGTGTACAAAAATTTGGTACACATATAATATGTGTTGCGCGTAACCAAAAAGACTTGCAGTTCTAAAGATGTACTGTGTGTTGTCCCAAAATAATATAGTATTTGGTATACATTGTTGTTTTCTATTTCATGTCTGTTTTTTTATTATTTAATTCATGATTAGTCAATATTCAAAAAAACGAATTATTGTCTGATGACAATACACTTGTCTACACTTAATGATACTTTAAATTAACAATAAATAAATTTTGTTATATATTTATTAGTTTATTAATTTTAATTTTTTTATTAATCGTAATTGCTTTCAACTCGGTTATCTATTTAATCTGTTATATAAACTGTTTTTAGTAAAGTGTTGCATTTTTAAAAATATTTGTGAATATTTGTTTATCCCAAGAATTCTCTTTTATTTGCCACAAACTATTTTTCTGATTTAGCTTTCACTTGTAATGATTAAACAATATCTCATCAGAATAATGAAGTATAATTATTTATGCAGCAAGTGTAGATAGCTTGAAACTGATATAAAGTTAGAATAAAATTCGGTATGAAAAATTTAATATTAGTTTCGTGTTTGTCGATGATTGATTATTTTAGAGTCATTTCATATAAATGTTACTTGTATCTTATGTATATAATAGTAAGAAAGATTTAAAGAGAGAATTTAAAATATTTACAGAAAGATATGATTTCTATTGAAATCAAATCTTTTCAAGGTTTATTTTCTTAGCTCTCTCACTGGCCCTGTTTTCCATCTTTTCTCATGTGGATCTATTATATTTTTATTAGGTGTGTTAAATTTGATGATATATTTGGTGAATGGCTTTCAACTCTAGATTTGAGTATACTTTTTATAACACTACACACTCATCACTGCTAGAGAACATAATAAAGAATGATGACAGAGACTGGCTTAAGTTGTTTCTGCATGAAACTTGGAAAAAACCTGCAAGCAAGAGAGTAGCCAAGATCTGAATGACTAAATGACGAAATTTGAGTAAAAGAAGTAAGAATTTTGTTTGATTTTTGTATACATGTATTGATTATTATATCTGTTTGGAACTTTCTATCATGTCATGTCGGTGAATTTATATAATAAATTTTTTAATTTTTTTAAATGAAATTTTTAAAAAATGTTGCATAATCATGAATTCTTATGTAATCTCTGTTTAGATTGATGTACAAGCATACATAAGATTGTCATTTGTTATAAACTTAGTGTTGTGGTTGTAAGATTTAATTTTTTGTATTTACTTGTATAGCATTTGCTTTTTTATCGTATTAAAGCTTCTTATGTTCCTATTTAGTGTAGTTCAGTGATCAATAGATCATTGATTGATGTAAATAGTAGAGCTTTACCGATTATACATTTTGCCCATTGTGCCGATTATCGATTGTGCCGATTGTTCAAACTGCCAATTGTGCCGATTGTGAAGCCGATACCGATTGTCTCCAGATTTTTTTTGGATGTGTAATTGTTTATTTTCACTGACCTAATTAATGCTAGTAATATCAATTATTAGTTATCTTCAGTGGCGTAGCTATGATTTCACTAAGGGGGGGGGCCGTTGCTTATAATTAATTATTATTAATTTTTATTTTATTAATTTGTATTCATTAATTTAATTTTAATTTTTATCTATTAATTTTATTTAATAATTGTTTTATTTTGAATTGGGGGGGTCACTAACCTCAAAACCCCCCCACGTGATGATTAACTAAATCTCTATCTGTCTATATGACCAACATTGAAAGTAGATCAAAGACTGACTAAATAAACACCGCTGTTATCGTATAGCCTTTGATGCATGCTGCTGACTATACAGGGTGGGGCAAAAAAAAATATAACCCGACGGAAAATGTGATATCTTTGTCAATTCACAATATTTTCGCTC